>DWBA01001329.1:0-10799 GCA_018236825.1 Apodemia zela
GGGATTCACTAAAAACTTTTATAATGCAGCGGGCTGCACGCAGCAGCTAGTATTATAAATGCGAAAGTTTGTGAGTACGGATGTATGTTTGTTACTCTTTCACGAAAAAGCTACTGAACAGATTTGGATGAAATTTGGCGCACAAGTAGGTGGTGACTTGGAATAGCACATAGGTTACTTTTTATCCCGGTAAAATGCTTTGTTCCCGCGGGATTCACCAAAAACTTTTTGTAATGCTGCAGCTAGTTATCATATAAAATGGCTTACCTTTGGGCATCTGCTCATTGGCTCTGTTATATACAGGTATATAAAGCAATACACAGAACAGTATCATAGCAGTGCTGAACAGTGTACACTTGGCGACTAGTGTCACCGCCCATCTCCGTTCACGTTCCGGTCTAATTTCCTTAACATATGATATGTACTTGCGTTGCTTATCGTACCTGCAATGTCATAAAAATATATATTGTCACACCGAACGACAACCAACGTTTCGGGTCACTATGTTTCACCAGTTTGTATCTTCACCCCGAAGTAGGCAGAGGTACAACCAGTGCACCCACGATTAGCCAAAGATACTCGGTCCCACAATGTGATAGGCGGCTAGCCTATCGCCAACCGGGCACTTTTCCAATCCCGGACAACTAATAGTTTGTATAAGAAAACTGAAAAAACACTTTTTTTGAATTGCCCGACCCGGAATCGAACCCGGGACCTCATGTGGTCAACACCGGACTACTAGACCACCGAAGCGATTTAGAGAAATTTAGGGAAAAATACGAAAAAGGGATTTTATCGGATAAACAACTTTTCCCCATCTCCACAGGCCCTTTTTGAAGTTTTCCCCCCAAATTTGGGGAAAAAAGCATCTTCACGCCCGTATCCCCAAACAAGTAGGCAGATGTACAACCAGTGAACCCACGATTAGCCGAAGATACTCGGTCCCACAATGTGATAGGTGGCTAGCCTATCGCCAACCGGACACTTTTACAACCCTGAACAACATATAGTTTAAAAATAAAAAAACTAAAAAAAACATCTCTTAAAATTGCCCGACCCGGGAATCGAACTCCTCCGACACCGGACCACTAGATCACAAAGGCGATTTTAAATTACTTTTATTATATGTTTTATTGTATGTATTCAGTAGATTTGAGGTTTAATTTATTAAATTACTTTTATTATACAGATTACATATAAAAATATATTGTCTTATTTCAAATTCTAGGAGAATCCTCGAGCTAGAAATATTCTTGGTGTGATATTACTTAATGGCTCTACAATGAGTATGTTGCTTGGCAAAGGATTTACTAGTGAAGTAGCTTTATGTGTTGCTTGCGAAAAGCTGTACCGAAGTATTACTGTATTCAAAGCGTCCGCTATTTTAGCTTTAAAAGAAGATAATACTGGTGAGCCCGTACATATTGCTCAATTTATTTTGTCCTCCAAATAATCTAAAATTTTATAATAACCTTTTTTACATAGTTGTGTTTTAATACATCTTTTAAATTTATTTATTTGTATATCTCTTATACCTTCGGGAATCTTATTGTTAAAGCGTATACACTGCCCCATAAATGAGTTATTTATTCTGTGGAGACGAGATGCATGCACAGCAAGATTGTTTTTATTCCTTGTATTTAGTGAGTGAACATCAGCATTTTTCTTAAATGAGTCAATATTTTTCCAAACATTCATTACATTTTCAAATATAGACTGTGATATTACACTAAGAATATTGATTTCTTCGAATTTTTCTCTCAGGGAATCTCTTAGGCCACGATTGTAAATCGCCCTTATAGATCTCTTTTGTAATACAAATATTATATTTATATCAGCTGAGTTGCCCCAGAAAAGAATTCCATAAGACATAATGCTGTGAATGTCAATCCGAGCAGGGTCTCTATCAGTTAGTTGCCTCATTTTTATTACAGCATAAGCAGCTAAACTAAGTCTACTTGCTAACTTATCTATGTGTCCCCATAGTAGATTTTTATCAAACGTTATGCCTAAAAACTCTGTGGAGTCCACTAGATCCAGATTGTTTCCATTGTATTTTACATTGGTATCTGCCTTACATTAGGCGTTGTAAACTTTACATATTTTGTTTTGATCCCGTTTAAGATAAGATTGTTGACATTGAACCAATGCACAACTTTAGAAATCGCATCATTCACTTCGTTATTTTTACCAACTTGTCTTTTCACTTTGAATAGAAGTGAAATGTCATCAGCAAACAACACGATTCCAGGATTATCCTCTACATAATAAGGTAATATTATATCAATTCGTTTAGATTAATTAACATGTAAATACCCTGATGATGCTTCTGTAAGCGAAATCGGTTGGAAATAAATTATTACGATCTAATTGTGAAACAGTAGAGATGTATTAATTGATAAAATATATTATAGTAAAATGGAGTTCCATCAAGTACCGACGATGAAAAGTGTAGAATATACACGAATTGACCTAATCCCAAACTAAGCAATTAATTTGCTTGTGATATGGGTGTCAATCAATGACATTAATACAAATAATTTAATCGCAGCACATCAACCGACTTCTCATTTCCTGTATCTACAAATCTTCTCTATATTAAAATGGGACTACCTCTACTACTAAAATTGTACAGTAGTACAATTTTTACTTCAATTGTAGATAAGGATTTCAAATAAAAAAAAACATTTTGTAAATCCGTCCTCAAACGCTGGAGTAATCGAGTAACATACACACAAAAAAATACATACAGCCGAATTGATAACCTCCTCCTTTTGGGAAGGCGGTTGATAAATACCGAAATACATTTATTAACACCCAAAGTTAAAAATACAAATATCTATGCTTATCACACAAAGTCCTGTCTCTCGACAGGGACAGGAACTTGTGTGATAAGCATAGATATTTTTTTATATACATTGAACCCAAGCCCTATTGATGGCGTAGTCAGATACGCTAACCACCCGATCAACTTGTAATATGTACTACGTATTCGATGGAGCTTGGGTTCGATTTCCGACATAGACACTGGAGTCTGGACAGGCATTTTTTTGATGCGTGTAGATGTTTTTAGGGTTCCGAAGTATCCATCATTGGAGTTAAAAAGGATAAAATTAAAATTTAATTAAAACGATACAAAAGACCTCTCCTTATTCTGTATTATTGTTATAGACAACTACGGAACCCTAAAATGCACGTTGCCCAACACGCTCATAGATGGTTTTTTCTTTAAACTGTTTTGTTTGCTATTCTGTATTTTGTAATAGTCTTCTTAAGACTACCATAATACGTAAAACCAAGACATGAGTCTATAGCTATTGAAGCTTCTTTAGGTTAGGCTTTCTTATAAAATATGAGTGGGAAAGTATTTGATTAAAAAATATCTAGCAACGCGTTGCTGGTATCTTTGGTGTATATAAATGTTGGTTTTATCTTCATACCATAAAAACATCTCCTTTTGAGTTCTATGCCATAAAGGATTTCTTGATAAGGTAGATGAAAGTGGACAGAAATTTCGCATGAGCCATACACCTCTGTTTCATTACTTTATTACATGTGTTCCATGTTGTTATTGACATGATAGACAATTGTCTACAATTTACTTTTGAAATATTACTTATAGAAATGTTCATAAAAAACTATTGACTTGATCATTGTATGCATTTTAGTCCTCGTGACTGTACATGTGTTATTCCTAATTACAATTTTTTACTATTAATATGTCTGACTGTTAACAGAATAATTCTTAATAGCACAAGAAAACAAATACGTTAAGTTAAGAAGTTGTCTTAATGGGTGAAGATAATGATACCAAATATGATAGAGATGAGATATTTTACCATATTTGGCATCGTTTCACTGCGTTTCAAATTTAACTAAACTAATTTAAGTGGAACTTAATTCACTAATTTAATTCTCGTTCAATTATTTTCAGAAAACTTTCGAAGATCAGCCAAAAATATTATTCGGTTAATCAATACTCGTTTTGAAAAGTTGAATGGTTGTGGATTTTTTGACGTTGAAAACTCTCTTCTCACGGCGGCAACTACTGTTACAATCAATTATATTGTGGTTCTGCTTCAGTTTTACTTTTCCTCACAAAAACGTGTTTAATTTTGTTATTAATTTGTAGATTTTTTAAATTTAAGATCTACCTAGACCTACTATGTATAAAATTATTAAAATATGTTAGCATTAAGTAATTTGTAGTAACAAGCTGCTATCCTATCATACATTTATTTTAGCACGTGAAATTTTGCACTTTATATGCGGTTTAGATTTCTCTTACGCACTTCGTAACTTTTGGATCCGTTGAAAGTAATTTCTTATTTCGATAAGCTAGTCTTTATGACTAGTGTGTGTTAAAAAAAGTATTACAAAAATAAACTCCAACTCGAAACTCGTTTTATTTAAATTTATAAATGTTACTGTCGGCGTGTCTGTAGCACGTTCACATCAACATTTTGGAAATTATTTTCTATTTTATCTCAGAGCGAGAACTTTTAGCAGAAGAAACTTTAAAGTTATTAAAATATGTTAGCATTAAGTAATTTGTAGTAACAATCTGCTATCCTATCATACTCTTATTTTAACACGTGAAATTTTGCACCTTATTATATGGTGAAGATTTTCTCACGCATTTCCTAACTTTTGGATCCGTTGAAAGTAATTTCTTATTTTGATAAGCTCGTCTTTATAACCAGTGTGTGTTAAAAAAGTATTACATAAATAAACTCCAACTCGAAACTTGTTTTATTTAAATTTACAAAATGTGTCAGCGTGCCTGTAGCACGTCTACAGCAAAGAACTGCTAGCAGAAGAAACTTAGCGGACCAGTTTTTTATGCATTTATATATTTGACCGCCCCGTTGGTTGAGTGGTTAGCGAACCTGACTGCGCATCAACGGGGCCCGGGTTCGATTCCCGGCAGGGACAAACATTTGTGTGATGAGCATAGATGTTTTTATTTCTGGGGTTGGGTGTTTATTAAATATATAAAAGTATTTTATATATGTAATTCTATGTACCTATTAGTATCGTTGACTAATACCCATAACACAAGCAAATAATTTGCTTACTTTGGGGTTAGATTAATTCGTGTAATTTGTCCCGGAATATTTGTTTATTTATTTATTAATGTAATTCAAATAGTACATCAGTGCAGAACATTAATTTTAATATGGTCCAAAATAAAATGGAACAATGTTATTAAACTATTATTCTGGTCAGAAGAAGTTTCAATTGTTTTAAGAAAAAGCTAAAGTCAAGAGCTGTACCTACTGAATGTAATGTGGGCGCTCTTATCTGTACGTTGTATAGAATAACTCTAAACAAATTATTAAAAAAACAAGAATTTTTAGAACTCCGTACGTTTAGTAGGCTTTTAAAGCCATTGAAGAAGAAGAAAATGTGTTTTATCACCCCGTTATTATGTCCACACATTGTCCTGCCTTCTTATGATCTTATGACAGTGCTCATGCTAACGACAACAACGTCACCTACCTGATCCAAATAAACGAGCCAGCTAAGAATAATTCACACATGAGTATTTTTGTTACCTCATGAGTAACAATAATTGGTAAACAAGTTTAGAAAGAAGAAAATTATAGCAAGCAGCATAGTATGTTTCATATGGATTGCGATTTTGATTAAATTTTCAGGAAAAGAAACGTAAAACATATTATGCACCTCAAATTAGCACGACCTTTCATAGAAAAATTGGTATAAGTTAAGTGTCATTGCAGTGTCGCTAACTTACAATTTTCGGTAGGGTCCTAATCGACGGAGCGACGTTTTCAGGAATGGCACTTGGGTATCCTAATAAACCTACAACCATTATGTGACAAGTCGTGTAACGGCTAACTTGTGGCTATTTCGAGCCATATTCTTAAATGACGCAATCTACGACACTATAACTGTTTGAGATATTGTCCCTATAACGAAACTATACACTTCCTTTTTTATTTGTTTACTAGCTGCAGCGTGCACCCCGCTGCATTATAAAAGTTTTTGGTAAATCCCGCAGGAACGATTTATTTTTCCGGGATAAAAATTAGCCTATGTGCTATTCCAGGTCATCATCTACATGTGTGCTAAATTTTATCCAAATCCGTTCAATGGTTTTGATGACGTGATTGAGCAACAAACATCCATCCATCCATACATCCAAATTTTCGCATTTATACATAATACTAGCTGCAGCGTGCAGCCCGCTGCATTATAAAAGTTTTTGGTGAATCCTGCGGAAACGACTCATTGTTTCGGAATAATAAGTAGCTTATGTGCTATTCCAGGTCATTATCTACCTGTGTGTCAAATTTCATCCAAATCCGTTCAGCGGTTTTGGCGTGATTGAGCAACAAATATCCATCCATCCATACATTCAAACTTTCGCATTTATAATATTTATATAGATATAGATTGGCCAATATTATATGAGCGCACTATACATCGTTTCTCGATACATATGGATTGTGGTCAGTGCACTGTAATGTCGCGTCGATCTTTCGTTTCCCAAGCGTCGGCTTACGCCACTCTTTCGAATGGAGAAATAGTACATTTCTTCAGTGTGTTTGTTTATCTGTTGAAATTACATCGCTAATAGCGGGTATGTATGTATTGGCTCATTAGTCATTAGTAGGTACGCGCAGATGGTTTGTTTTGCAAGTGTCAGTTACATGTAGCTTTTTACCCGACTGCTACGATAACAATTATGACTTAACTCTTTGTGTAATATATTCTAGGACACATACCACGAAACAAAATCAATCCCTCTGTTATGTCATATATGTATTATTATCATAAAGCAGTTTCTTTATGTGATACTAACTGCCCGTCCCGACTTCGCACGGGTGGTATATCTGATGAAAAAATGAGACAAAATCTACCGTTTACATTACGACCATGTCAAACAAATAGAATTGTAATTAAATAATTCGACCACTCTTTATTGTAATACATATATCGAAGATACACCTCACATATCTTCCGTCTCATTCAATCAGTCACTTTCGAAATTCGATATTATAACTTATAATAAAAATATTAAATCTATAATATTATTATTAATATTATAAACGCGAAAGTTTGGATGCTTGGATGTATGGATGGATGGATGTTTGTTCCTCAATCACGCAAATACTACTGAACGGATTTAGATGAAATTTGGCACACATGTACCTAGTCTAACTAGTCTATAAATTCTGTTACTGGCTGTTTACATACATTGAAAAACATTAATTTGAATTTCGAACATTAGCTTCTACGATAAAAAAATAAACTTGTTTCCCGCCATTATTGTATGTTTTTTGTTTAGAAATTATTTGTTTTGAAAATAGAGTGGGGCAATAAAGAGAATAGGATTGCAGTTATTGGCTATTGCACTGTACAAAGTAGGTAAGAAGCCAGCCGACATTTTTGATACATTGAAAAAGCTAGGGATTAGCCAAATGTTTGTGTATCGTACCATCCAAAGGTACACTGAAACCATATCTGTTGATGACGGTGAGAGATCCGGCCTACCGAGGTCTATTCGAACAAACCAGGCCGTTAATGCAGTCAAGGCCAGAATCCCATAAGGAAGCAGAAAACCCTTTCAGAGAAATGAGAATCCCACCGAGGACACTTTCTCAGATTATTATCAAACCAGACTTAGTTCTAGGGGCTTACCGGAGATACACAGGACATACCTTAAATCAGGCACTAAAACAAAAGAGAGTCGAAAGATCAAAACAGCTGATACTTCGATACGCTGACGAAAAACACAGAATTTTTCTGTGTTCTCTTTACCGATGAAAAAATTTTTACAATCGAGGAGCACTACAACAAACAAAATGATCGAGATACACTCGATCATTTTATTTGTTGCACACAGTTCTAAAGAAGTTCCGAGGTAGTGGCCAAAGTTCAGCGAGGCCATCATCCAGCATACGCCATGGTTTGATGGGGTGTCTCCTACCAACGGGTTACAAAACTTCATTTTTGAGAAAAAGGAGTGAAAACTTCAGCCAAAGTATATCAAGAAAAATAAATTCTATACTTTTCATCGTCGGCACTTGGTGAAATTCCATTACAATGAGACACAATTATTACACACAGTAAATCCATCGACGAATGGCCCAATTGTTTGAAAGCGTGCGTTAAAGCTAAGGGTGGACACTTTGAATAACTAGTTTAGTACGTTAACATATCTTTTTCACTCTAAATAATCATATATAAAACTTTAAAATAAAATATTTTTTTTAGAAATTATCGGAAATTTTCTTTGTAACAGAACTTATATGGCTTAGACTAGGTATAGGCGATGGTTGACTCTTTCCATCAGGAGACCCATCAGCTTGTTTGCTATCCTATCATTATAACTTTTTGTATATCTTTAGATAGCTAACAAGCTGATTTCTCCTGATGGAAAGAGAAACCATCGTCTATAGACACCAAAGATGATATATAATAGATAGTGCATTGCTATCCGCGTGGCTGGATGGCAATGCCACATGGCATAAGTCTAGGTAAACACGATAATGATAAGCATAAATGTTATTGCGACAGGAATAGGTAAAGCTGTGGTACCATATACCAGGACAAGACGTCGCGGAACTCTACCACCTAGTAGTCACGATGGTAGTGAGAAGTTTACCCAATCGCTCGCTTTTTAAGAACTGACTGGCAGAATGGCAGATGGCATATTCTTCAAATGGGGCCCGGGCCAACTATTCAACGTGGTGCCACCTCTCCCTGTTCATCGATCACACCATTTGTCAAAGCAGCGCATTTCTTTTGTATATTCCGCTAAGACCTAGCTTTAATTACCATTAAAAGCAGGGCCTACCATTTTGATGTAATTCTTCATTTAATTATATCTTGATTAGGTATCCATTAAAGCGTGGTACATAATTGATAATAACCGAACAACTTGACACGATATGCTGCACAAGAGCCTTATATTCAGATTTCGTACATAAACATAAATGTTCGTTCCGGTAACATTTTATCCATGTAAGATATTTCAAATGTCTTCAGTTGCTGAGTTATTTGGGAAACGTCTAAGTTTCAATTTCAAAACTTTAAATAGAGACATATGCTATTGCCATTTGCCATTTTCGTAGTCATGAATATTTAAATTTGGTCATCAAATTCATGATTATAACATTTTTACAATATTTCAGTTCTTACGACAATCTCGTTCCCTATTTCGATCGTTTCGCTGCAGCTTGCCCTTACATTCCTAAAACTTATTTGATAGAGTGCAGATCTTTTATCTTCTTTGTTCAAAAACAACATGAAAAGGAATTTTACGTAATACAATAAAATTCCTCTATTTCATAATTTGTTTAAGAGATAATAATGTCAACAACTTCTAAATTTTAGTTTCAGATATTTTAATGATCGTACTTTTATTGTGTATGTGCGATATTTCACTGCAAGGTATAAACAGATAACAAAGAAAAGGCCGCTCATCGCATATGGATCTATAAAAAGTAAATCGTGGCACTATTCCAAATATCTAAACGTTTTCACGAATTGTTTGCAATGTGCCCGTTAGGAGTGATAGATTGACGCAAGCAGGCAGCTTACGCATTGCTCTATACACAACTTACACGGTTCTGGCAATACATAGCACCATATTTATACGTTATATTCTAATAAGTCGCGATGCTAAATATTTGAATACTATATAGGCGCTGTCGGTGAGGTCGTCTTTGATTCGTTCCGTACTTAGATAAAAATATGTTCGAATGTTATAGGCTAACAGATATAAACATTATAAATATTAACAGGTATAAATATTCGTCGTTGATTCGTTCTTAGCTCAAAGCAAGAAAAAATAACGTTAGGAATTTCAGACCTACTGTAACTTTGTCTATACTCTCGTTTTACTCTACTACTCATTGAACGCTATAATACGAGTACATGTGTGTTCAATATAATTAAATGAGTATTTTAGAGAAATGTTCATGGGTGCTTCCCTTTAGAAACGCATCAAGACTTCGCTCATTGTTTTTAAGTTCTAACTAGCAGCTACTACGAAGGACACAAAAACGCCATGATGTTAAGATCAGATAATTATTCCAAACCATGCTGACAGTCTATTTTTAAGACACTAGCTGACATTTCCGTGGATTATTTGTGGCACATACAAATAGTCTGAACAAATAAATATAATTTAATGTAACAGTAAGCACTTAAATTGCCCACAAAATTAATGTTCTTCAGTTGTTTAACAACTGCAATCAAAAATTAGCAAAAGATTATTGTGCAACTGTAATTACGGTACCTACTAACAACTAACTCTTCAACTTCATATAAGTAGATGAAGATTTAAATAGTCGAGTGAACAATTCTTGAATAATTCCTTTTTAACTACCATGAAGTTCAAAGTTGATATGAGAGTGTGCTGGATGTGAATGGATAATGGTGTCGATGGGATCTTCTTAGTTTTCCAGACCTCGGTGAGCTTTAATAAACTACTGTCTCTCCTTTCAGTGGCCTCCCGTATGTCACACAAAACACGCGGAAAATAACAAATTCAATGGGAGATAATACTGCAATTTTTTCACGCCAGAGTACAGCACTAGCAGAGCGGTAAACAGTTCTTACCGTTCTTTTCACCAAATCCTTTTTCCCTTCAAATTCGCATCACGTTCTCGAAGCAGTTTTTTTTTTAAATCATACACCTTTAATAGGCCGTATGATGTCATATTATTGTATTTAAAACAATTTAGTTTTTTTTAAGCTATTGCATAGCTTCTATCGCGGGCCTCGAGCGCGGGGACCGAATCCAGAAATTCCGTAACGAAAAA
>DWBA01001330.1:0-10798 GCA_018236825.1 Apodemia zela
CATCCATCCATCCATCCATACATCCAAACATCCAAACTTTCGCATTTATAATATTAATATAGATTAATATAGATGGTAGTGACACACAGTCAATCGGTCGCCTTTTAAGACCTGCCTGGCAGAACGGCAGTTGATCTATTCTTCACAGGAGCCTGGACCAATTCTTAAGTCGTAATTTTTGATGTTATATCCAAGTTATAAATCAAAAATTATGAAATCTCCTAAAAATTGAGTCTTATTTTCATCCATTATAGAAGACAAAATAAAACCAAAGAATGAATGAAAATTAGATTTATTAAATAGCCACAGACATAACTTAAAAAATCCCAAACACGCCCAGCCCTATAACCTATATTTACAGTGCGGGCTGTTTACCCTATATTTACAAATGCATGGGACAGGCAAAAATCACAGGTTTCTACAATTACACAGGCGCTCCTACTTCTTCCTGATATGACCTCGTGAGATGTGCAGCGGCAGCGGTGAGGGTACGTAGACAATGCCGGAGTCCACGTAGGTGTCGCCGGCATGCAGCTGCTGCTCGTGCTGCTGATTCTCTGTCATCTTCACCATCAATTCCAGAGTCTCCTGCTGCACTAGAAGCATCACTTTCTGTATCACTAATATCGCACATTCGTCTGCCCCTTTCAGTTTGATCATCGACATCACCAGCCCATAGTAATTCAGTCTTCAGTTCATTCAGCATACTGAATAAGCTGAATGGGTCGTCATCTCCCTCTTGTGGCAAGTTCATTAATCTGCTGGGAACCAGCACTGTGTCGTCCATGGTGTTTACCATTTTAACAAATTTTTCCATGTCGTTTAAAATGCTCTGTTTTGAAAATTCTGTGTCATCATGTCGAGCAATTTTTCGTAGGGTGTTCCTGAAACAAAAGAAACCATATATGAGATTACAACAATTAAAAACATTTCCATTGAATTTTCTACAATTCTATTCGCATGTATTTGGTATCACCGCCTCACCTATTCCTGACACAATAGTGCCAATGTTTGTCGTTTTTTAGTTCCAGTTGGGAGTGTAAGGTAGCCGGAAATGAATGTGTCATTGCCATCTTGCCACACAGATAGCAAAATACTATTAACATCTTAGGCGTCTATAGGGAATCGTTTCTCTTCCTATCAGGAGAGTCATCTGCTATATACCAAGCAACTATCCAATGTTATAAGAAAAAATATTAAATTAAAAGTATAAAAATTGAGATGAAAGTGAAAAATATTACAAGAGTAAACTTTTAAGTGTGTAGTATCTTAACACCTGTATTTCGAAAGAGGTAGGGAGAGGTACAACCAGTGTACCCACAATTAGCCGAAGATACTCGGTCCCCCAATGTGAAAGGTGGCAAGTCTATCGCCAACCGGGCACTTATCCAATCCCGGGCAATGTTGTTTTTATCAGAAAACTGAAAAAAAAAAACATTTCATTTTCACAGCCTGCTCCGGGGAATCAAACCCGGGACCTCATGTGTTCAACACTGACACCGGAACGCTAGACCACAGAGGCGATTAAGAGAACTTTTAGTGCACATTAAGTTTCAAATTCAATAAAAAAATCCCCTAACAAAACAATAAATTTTATTGTCTTCAGTTGTCACTTAAAGACTTATGTAAGCAGCAACATAAGTAAAAAAAAATAATTAAAAATACCAATTGATAAATGTTTTTGATGACTGCAGTGGTTATTACCAATTATTATTAAAATATGCAAAATAAAATTACACCTAGGATACATGTTTCCCTTTTCCTCATTTGGCTGTTATTTAGTATTCCCGTTGTAATATTAGTATTATATAATGATAATTATAAAGTACAATCGTACAATTTGACATACATGTAGAGTATAACATTTTTCTTGACTAAATATTAGGGGACTAAACACGGAAAGCTTTCATATTTGAAACAGTCATTTTTGTGAAACTCTTTTTAGACAGTTGACAATAAAAGATATAGAATTAGGTAACTTATTCCAACTTGATAATCCATTTTTCAAATGTCAAAATATAAGGAAATACATTCTGATGTTGAAAATATTGATTAGGAACAATATGTGGTTTCTCTCTGCTGAAAATAATTTATGTATCACATACCTAATTTAAATGCAATAAAGCTACAACAACCAAATAAAACAAAGCTACACATCTCTATCAAATTTCTATGGTGATTCTATAGAAAAGTGGGTAGTATAATATTATAGTATAATTTAATCACAGTAAAACTGCATCAACAGACTCATCATTTTCTGTATCTTTGGACCCTGCTACAAATCTTCACTAAATTATAATGGGACTACCTCAAAAGTATAGACTTTTAAATAAAAAAATAATTTTGTAAATCCGTCCACAAACGCCGGAGTAATCGTGTAACAAACACCCAAAAAAATAAAAAAAAAACATACAGCCGAATTGATAACCTCCTTTTTTGGAAGGTGGTCGAAAATGGGTAAATATTGTTTTATAAATGAAATCCGACTAAACACTAGGAACTTTCTCTCTTTTTTAAAATACCATTGACAAGTGATTTGCCTAGGATCTTGCAAGTTGAGTACCCATTGCCTCAAATATAGTAAAAAGCACATGGAATTTGCGTTAGTGTTTTTTCTTCCCAAAATGGCTGACTGACTGACAAAAAAATATTAAGATATTTTGCTTTGATCGGATAGTAAGGTAAGGGGCTACCTAGTAATAAAAGTTTATTTCAGCAATACATTACAAAGATAACAATACATCAGTAACATTTTTAGTTTCTAAGAGTACCAAGAGTTCCATCAAGCATACCACCACCTTGCTTGTATGTTACGGTGTGCTATAATTGTGTATAAGAAATATGTATGCTTGAAAAACTTAACTTTTACAGCCAGATATAAATGTCTAATGACCCTCACTATCATCATCATCTAGGAAATAAAATGTTCAAAGGTCATTTGTTATTACTTAGCAAATTTATGCTAATGTGATCCGATAATAAAAATAAAGTGTACAATAATAAACAAAACCTATTTTTAAAATTTTATATTTAATTTCTACTAGGTGGTGGTTTCGCCTTACCTATTCCTGCCACAATAGCATCAGTGCTAGTCATTGCTGTGGTCCGGTTTGGATGGTAAGGTTGCTGATAAACTCTTGCTTATGGCATTATCATCCCGCCACATGGATAGCAATGCACCATTAATAGCTTATGTGTCTATCGGCGATGGTTTTCTCCTCCCATCAGGAGAGCCATCTGCTTGTTTGCTATCTTATGATATAAAAAAATACATATGTTTATATACTACATCTCTACTTATATCACAAAGAAGGATTCAATTGTTTGTAATGGAAAAAACTCAAAGATACTGGACCAATTAAAAAATTATAAGCCTACATTATCACCGAGTAACAAAGGTTGAGTAAAAGAAGTTTATGCGAGTGGATCATGCAAACAAAGTAGCATGGAACAGCTAGTATTACGAAGAGCTAAAGTTTGTAAGTTTGAGAGTTTGTCAAGGAAGTCCCAAAGAACTTTTGACCCAATTTTGAAAATTCTTTCAAAGTCAAAATATTTTTATTAAACTTATCCTTTACAGCAACTAGTATCATTCGATTATGAATTATGATGTACAATAATTTAATACAATTACTACAAAAGATTGGTATGATGAGCAATTAATCCCATAATTTTCTAAATATTCAGATATTTTATAATATAATTTTTTAAAGATTTTGATTTTATACTTTGTATCATTTGTTTATAGGTAGATCTTTAACAGCATTTGGAAGTTTATTTCAAAAGCATATAGACTGCCCCATAAACGAGTTACTGATACCGTAGAGAGGTGATACATGTACCCGGTTATTGTAAGAAACAAGCAATAGTCTAACAGGTCATTTGGTAAATATAATAACTAATGCGCTTTTACATATATTTAGTAATAAACAGATCAGAATAGATCCATAGACCATAAAATAGTACAATTTGTCGGATTGAGTGACATTATCACTATCGAATCCCACTTGTTTATGGTACGATATTAATTATATTTTTATTGTTAAAGCCCTATAACTTTGTTCCGCAACACTTAACTACATTTTACTTATATAGTTATCATAAGTTTGGTCAATGGTTGCATCAAAACAAAAAAAATTAAAAAATGCAAACACCTCATACAAAAATCTTCATTAACTAAATACTCAGATATTGATAAATTAATCACCTCTATTGAAGAATATCATAAACTAATTTAGTTTTCTGTGGACTTGTATACAATAACTATTGGAATAGTTTATCCGACTTTGATCCAACTTCGATCTGATAGGCTTATCAGACTAAGATAACTTCACACAATCTCGGCAAACTGCACTACCTTTTCCAATCTATGGTAATTAATCAATTGGTTTTGCTTTATAAAACATCTTCTCATCTAATGCATCCTGAAGATTTTGAAAGTGAAATCCATTGATTTATTACCAAATATGTATGTGTTTAATATGAAATAAAAATTATATTTACCTACTAGGTGATAATAAAATTTTAACAAATGTCAATGATGGAAAGTATAAAATATATTTGATATGTTGGTAAAATACAACAATAAGTTGTTGATTACAACAATCTTTCCAAAAAATAAAACAGATCTGGAGCTACTCCAGATAGGTCCCAGATTACCAGATTTTAATTTGGTTTAGTTCTGACAGTCCATGGATCCATGAGAAAACCTTCAAACCCTTAAATTAGCATAAGCATATGTGCATCATAATTAAAAGAGTAACCCAATTGCAAGCTAAATAATTTTGAAGATTCTTTTTGGGGTGAAAAGGAGATACTTTAGAGGTAGTCTTATAAATCTTGTCAGATCTAACACACATGTACAGAATAATTTAGAATAGGTTACGATGAGACTAACATTTTCATTGTATAAAAAAAATCTCTATTAAATAAAAGAAAAATAAAAAAAAAAATCTTGTCAAGATCTCATTATGTGATCCATGACAAAGTAACAGAATTCTTCAATTCTTATTATAGTACATGAACAATATTCAGGCAAATTTTCTAGGTTATCCGGATATTTGAGCTACCTTCATATTGTTACGGTGAAGCTACTATGGTAGGAGAGCTTGATGATAATCAATCAAACTTCTACATGGCTTACTGTAGAGTATGTTTTATGGTAAAATTTAATTGTAATCAATCTGTATGCCAGGAGGGCAAATGGTCTATTATTCAAACAGGCCTGGAACCAACCCGAAAAGAGAATTTGATCTAGGTGCAGAGTTATAGAGAAATAGGGAATATGAAGTTGGTGGCTGCAGTTTTATTGTGTTTATAACACTACATTTAAAATATTTGAACATTTGCAAGATATTTGATACAAGTATTTAAGTCCTTACAAAGTTAAAATGTACCAAATCAAAGTATTATCTAAATGTAATCTATAATCTTGTAACATTAACATAATACAATTTTATTTTAAATTCATAACTTGAAGTATGGTAACAGATAAGTATTATAATATGAATGAATTTAATCTAAAACTTGCATTATTGCTTTTTTAAGATGTTGAATGTCAAATATACTAGTACTATATATATCATATACTAGTACTACTATATAATACATATATCATGAAAATGGAATAATCATATCTAAAACATTCCCTTCTTAAAAAATCAGAACATGACTCAAATATTGTAGGTTATGTTCGATCACATACTTCCTATCCATGCCAAGGCAAAATTTATTATTACACTAAGATATAAATCTCATTTTAATTTTGAAGTCATATTTTAGTACGAAATAAAATCTAAATACAATTCTTATAAATTTTTAAGAACACCCTAAAGTCAAAGCGGTATAGTAGTTATTAAAGCATTTAGGCTAGCATTTTGTGTCAATACCCAGTTCAATGAAAAAAATTGCTGCATCTATCAATCTGAATCTGCACTATGATTGCATCATTGTGCATATAAAATCTGATAATGTTGTGTCAATAGCATACATACACAGGTGAAAGGAAATCATAAAGACACAAAGTCCATGATTTTATCAAGAATATTGTAAAATGTTCAACTGTTTAACGTTTCCAAGTAATATGAAAGAATTCGGTGAAGGACCCTGTGTGTGATGTAGTTTTTTTGCTAAAAGTTAATTACTTTTCTTACCTGCTGTTCTCTAATTTGCTGGATATATCTGTGTTGAAAGCCATTTCCATTTATTTATTGTCAGTTTATTTGTAGCACTAAACACACACGCCCTAGTTTTTTCACTAAGTTAAACGTTTTCTAAGTAATAATTTCTTACGAAACGTCGAACCAGCTCAATATTGAACATTCAAGAACGACCGCACACAGGACTGGAGTTTGACGTTTGGCAAGAGGTGGGGAGCTTACACACATTTTATATGACTCGATCGTATGATGCGGGGCAACAAAGGTTCAATTATTCATTATATTATCATTTTTCTGGGCGTAATATGTTGTTATTTAAATTGAAAGTATATAAGTTATAAATTTTACTTATTCGTTAAAAGATTGTTAGTGTTTTAAACACTGTTAAGCTCGTATTTAATAAGATTTATGAGCCCAAAAAAATTGCAATCCGTTGTTCGGGCGCGTCTCATCGTAGTCACACCACAATCCGGCTTTACTATTGGTCGATTCAAATAGTCCTTCATTTTCATTGGTTAGTCTTAAATTAAGATTTGGCGGTATATTTAATTTGAATTTTATTTCATAAAGTACAAAAAAGCAAGGAAGTGATTTCTCTTCCCTCTTATAAATTATTTTTGTAAATAAGAAGCTCAAAGAGGTAATTATTTTGACCTACTTTGTATCTTGAAACTAAGTTTACAAGAAGTGTCATAGAAAATTAATGTACCTAAATTGGTACCATTAAATTAAATTTTAAAATAATTGTCGTAACGGTCGACACTCGAAGAGATATTTTTTTATATCATTAGATTACAAACAAGTGTAACATATCAGGCAGATGGCTCTCCTGCTGAAAGAGAGACCATCGCTATTCATTTTAAGATCATTTTAAAAAATTAAAGAGGGTGTTTAACCGATTTGAATTGCTAAATTATAAAAGATAGGTAGTATCTACATATGTGCATTGTGCAGTAGGTATGTTTATACAGTATTTTCTACACCCTGCAGGGCTGCCTAGCCTTTGATTAAAGTAGATACCTAGCACAAGAGCAAGATTGTGGTTCAACGCCCTTAATTCTACATTTTCACAATTTACAAACGATGCAAGTACACTCATTGCGCTTCTGTAAACGCTCAGTCAATCTTTTATTATTTGCCCTAAATTATTTCTTGGATTTTGCAATTTAGCGCTTCTAGCCATCTGGCGCCTAGAGCGTTTGCTCCTCTCGATTCGACCTAGAGCCTAGGGGTAAAAGCGTATCTAGACGTCCCCATAAAAAGTTACTTACTCTGTGGAGACGTAATACCTACACTTACTACATGCACAGCAAGAGTGTTTTTGTTCCTTGTACCTAGGTACCTATTTAGACTGTGGACATCACAATTTTCCTTAAAAGAGTAAATATTTTTACGAACATACCTACCTATATCAAAAGATTATAATAGGTATATATTTAATAACATTTTTATTTTAGGGATTTCTAAGGGGTTGTTTTTTATGATACAAATATTGTATTTATTTCAGTGGAATTCCCCGAGAGAAGAATCTAATAATATGATGATATGACATAATGCTATGAAAAACGCGATGACAACGCCCATTTCCAAGTACCTATTGTATTGTACATTCTTCAGCCCGATTAGGATAAGCAGCGTGTGATAGTGTCGAGATCGATAAAAAAGGTTTGGTTTAAGTTTGGCTAGGTACCTAATAAGAATCGCGCGTTGCGTTGAATAAACAACATAGGTAGCTACCTACCTACCTATTAATTCTTCATTTTTGGTCAAACCTCTTTTTTTGATCTCAACATTATCACACGCTGCTTATCTTAAGGGAGCAGTAGGAAACGACCTGATAAACTCTTTAATAACAAATATTAGGTACCTATGTATGTCCAAGGAGCGACTTTTATGACTTTGTATTGTAGGTAGGTACTTCATTGCCACCGATTTAAAAAAAAAAAAACAAAAAAATCGCAATAAATTTCGAATACCATTTTGCAAATTGCAAGGTTATACTACTTCTACTCATAAATCAGGTTATGTAAACTGGTTTTTATTTCATTAAACCAGCATTTATAATTTCAGAAATATCAAGGTTTTCTACGACCCTTTTTCACTTCTGTGGAGTGAAATTTAACTTGATTTGAATTAGTAACAATGCGTGTAGTTTCTTGACGCAAGAAAGCAGTGTTTTCCAGATATTGTGAAGAAGAAGGTAGTCTGTTTATAATTACGGTCAATGAAGTTGAGACTTATTAAATCTTACAGTGGTAATAGAGTATATATTAGTCTATTCTTCAAAGAGGGCTCGGGACTCGGGTAGTTCCATTCTGCCGGGCATTTTGTAAAAAGATTGGTAATAGGTACAAGTCACTGCCATCGTGACTATTCGGTGGTAGAGTTCTGCAACGTCTCGTCTGAATCTGGTACTACCGCCTTACCTATTCCTGCCGCAATAGCGTAGTAAATGCTTGCCACTGTCGTGTTCCACTTACGAGGGCATGGTAGCCGGTTAACTTCTGCATGTAGCATTAACACTCCGTCATACGGATAGCAACGCGCTATTAACATCTTTGGTGTCTATAGGCGCTGATATCTTTTTCATTTTAATGTAATTTCTTTTAAGAAGATCTCGATATTTTTATACCTATTTGGGATGATTTAGGGTATTTTGCAAGGGTATTTAATAATTCGATAATGATCTGATTAAGGAAACCAGATATACAAGAAAGTTTTACTTACAACGTTTAAATTAAGTAGGTACCTACACAAGTAACAAGGTTATACCTACTTACTTAAAAAAATAAAAATGTGGTCGAAGTAGAAATGTCGCAGACATGTTCGGCAAAATTTATGGCGTTAGGTACGTGTTGAAGCTGGCCTGACGAGTTACAAAAATAATTCTGAAATCTGCTGAGATGATACAACTTACAAGCTTATTCTTCAACATAATTTCAAGTTTCTTCTCGAACTGTGTCGACGAAGATTTCACGAAGCTAATTGGATAACTATTAGCGCCCAACTCTTGGCTACGACACATGGTTTTATTACATGTCACTACTATCGTGACTTTTAGGTGGTAGAGTTCTGCATCGTATCGCTCGGGATTTGGTACCACCGCCATACCTATTCCTGCTGCAATAACGTCAATGCTTGTTCTTGTGTTCCAGTTTGGATGGTAAAAAAGCCGATAGACTTATGCATGTGTTATTACCATACATACAAATAGCAACGCATCATTAACAACTTTAGTATTTATAGGCGATGGTTGTCTCTTTCCATCAAGAGAGCCACCTGCTTGTTTGTTATCATATGATTTAAAAAGTCTTCGCGATGCTGCCCTCTAGTTATGCCTATTACGTTTCGTAGTCTAGGTATATAATAGGTCAGTTTAACTCAGACAAAACATGTCTAACATAAGATCGACTAAAGTAATATTTTATCGTGGACACTGTATCCCGACATTCTGACACGTCTTTTTACTCTGTGAGGTATAAAAACGCCTTTGTAGTGATAAAAAAGCCTTTGTAGTGATTCAAATATAAAAGTTAGCTATACAATACCGCGGACTTTTTTGTAGATGTTCGTCTATACCGAACATCACATCTTGTCCAATTTCCGCAGACTTGATATACATATGCCATTATTTTTCCACTGAACTTTTTGATCAATCATAATAAAATATAGCCTATAGCACTCCTGAATAGTGTAGCTTTCTGATTGTGAAAAAAATGTCATGATCGGTTCAGTATTTCCGAAGATTAGCCCTTACAAACAAACAATCAAAGTTACAAACTTTACCTCTTTGTAATATTAGTATAGATATAATATGGTTTTAAAAGAGGAAGTTCTTATAAGTAGCCGGATAATATTGAAGGTAAGAATTTGGACGCTTAAAAATAAAATTTCTAGTTGTTATTGTGTGACGCTTTCTTTTACAAAGAAAATACATATACAAGTTAAAAGGTCTTAATTAATTTATTAATGATGGCATTGTATTGTATGTAAATAATATACAGGTCAACAATATGTATGTATGCGAAAGAATTTCGCTATGTACGTACATGCTAAATATGTTCCACTATTATAGGTACCTACCTACCTAGTTTCTACCACACTGTGTGTAGGTACCAAATGTGTACAACAATGATTATAGAGACAGGTAGAACATTATCAGTTAAATAACCGGCCAAGTGCAAGTCAGCTCACACAAGAAGGGTTCCGTACGATTACCTATAAAAACGAATAAAAGTCACGGTTGTTGTATGGAAGGCCCCTTAAATATTTATTTTATTCTGTTTTTAGTAGGTATTTGTAATAGCGGCAACAGAAATACATCATCTGTGAAAATGTCAACTGTCTAACTATCAAGGTTCATGAGATACAGCCAAGTGATCGACAGACAGACTGACAGCGGAGTCTTAGTAATAGGTTCTCGTTTTACTCTTTGTGTAATACCCCTAAAACAGATGATGAAGAGCACGTAATGACAGAGATGGCTCATTATAAAAATTTGCATAATAAATCTATATTAATATTATAAATGCGAAAGTTTGGATGTTTGGATGTAAGGATAGATCAATCACGCCAAAACCACTGAACGGATTTGGATGAAATTTGGCACACAGGTAGATGATGACCAGGAATAGCACATA
>DWBA01001331.1:0-10797 GCA_018236825.1 Apodemia zela
GATCACACATTGGTTTCTTGATCGGTTAAATTCGTAAACACGAAATATACCGAGGCGCATAATTTAAATAGTACATCAGCTGTACATGAATATTACGAGTATAAGCCGTGCGAAGCCCCTAGTGATTTATAAAAAGTATTGTGACATAATTATAAAGTTTAATTTTATGGTGAATTTAGCACCCGATAAACATTACTTCCGATTCATTGTCGAAATAAAGTCCAATGAGATACATTTGCATTTGGATTGCAATAACGATTCTGTATCATAATAATATTGTATTCAAACTTCCAAATGATAAAATAATTGGAAATATTTAGTTTACTTTTAAGCTCGGCGTTTTTTTAATGCAAAAAAATCGCCTCTGAGGTCTAGTGGTTTGGTGTTGATGTGGACCACATGAGATCCCGGATTTGATTCCGGTTCGTTCAATTCAAAAAAATGTGTTTTCTCAGTTTTTTGATAAAAACAAGGTTGCCCGGGATTGGATAAGTGCCCGGTTGGCGATAGGCTTGCCACCTATCACTTTGTGGGACCGAGTATCTTCAGCTTATCGTGGGTGCACTGGTTATACCTCTGACTTCCCCTTCGAGGATGCGGGCGTGAACATATTTTTAATGCAAAAAATATTTTACATTACAACTAGCTGACACCACATATATCTGATCTGTGGCTGACACTCGCGTTTGGCCCGCGGGTAAATTAACATGTGTAAATGTACACAATGTGGAAAACCCAAAATTACATTGTCTCATAACGCTCATTAAATTAAAAAAAAACATAGACAAATTAATTTTCTATTCACTCGTCTAAACTAGTATTATAAAGAGGAAAACATTTGTGTATATGTTTGAAATGTTTTCACATCATAACTACTGGACCGATTTCAAAAATTCTTTCACCATTAGAAAGCTGCATCATCCAGGAGTGACATAGGCTACTTTTTTACCCAACTGAGCAAAGAGAAATGATGTTTCTGGGTAACGCGAACGAAGTCTTTGGGAACAGCTAGTTAATGAATAAAGTTAAATTTCTTGGAGCAAATTGTGTTAAACAAAAACATAATTTTACTCCGGGTTGGTTCGGACTCCTGAGAAGAATAGATCAACTGCCGTTCTGCCAGGCACGTTGTAAATGGCGACTAATTGGCTGTGTGAGCCACTACCATCGTGGCTACTAGGTGGTAGAGTTCAGCATTGTCTCGCCCGGGACTGGTACCACCGCCTTGCCTGTTCCTGCCGCAATAGCGTCAGTGCTTGTTACTATCGTGTTCCGGTTTGGAGGGTAAGGTAGCCGGTAAACTTATGCATGTGGCATTAAGACCCCGCCACCAGATAGCAAAACACCATTAACATCTTTGGTGTCTATAGGCGATGGTTGACTCGTTCCATCAGGAGACCCATCTGCTTGTTTACTATCTTATGATCTTGAATCAGTAATTTATTTATCATAAAACTCTTTTCAGGTTAATAATTTTCAAGTTTCAAACACTTAAGTAGTTCACTAACTATTACAAACTTTAAATTGAAGGTAAAATACTGCCATAGAGTGCTTGAGTATTAAAAAAGTTTGACGAATTTTAAGAAAAATTGACAAAGACGCATAAAAGGTGTCTTCTTTTCATTTTTATTTTAAAATTTAAAACTTTAGAGTGAAAAAATGAGTTGACGTTTTATGATAAAGTTAAAACACAGCAAATTCAATTAATTCATTACACAATTTCAAGTAATGTCAAATTAACATATTAAGTTTAAAATAAAATCAAATAATTTCTAAAAAAAAGGCACTTAAGCCTTAAATTATTCTTTTAAATATGTAAAGTCGCCAATAACATGTCATTGCGCAAAATCAGTAATCACCTAAGAAATAATGCCCACAAAAAATCCAAATGAAACGAAATTTGTTGTAACTTGAATAATTCAACTAATTCAACGAAAATTGTAAATACCAAGTGCAGACTGCATAGTCTTCGAACATCACTATAATGATTGGCGTAATTTTAAAGATTAAACTGTTTTACCCTAACAGGTATTTTACCCTAACAGGGCTGACATAGATTACCTGTTAGGGTAAAAGCCCTTCAAATAAAAAAAAATAAAAAAAAACATGATTACATGACCTTAGAGCCTTACAATGCCAAGAAATCTTAAAAAGTATCTTTACGCCCGTGTCCCCAAAGTGGTAGGCAGAGGTACAACCAGTACACCCACGATTAGCCGAAGATACTCCGGTCCCACAATGTGATAGGTGGCTAGCCTATCGCCAACCGGGCGCTTTTCCAATCCCAGGCAACGTTGATTTTTCAGAAAACTGAAAAAAATACACATTTTAATTGCCCGACGCGGAAATCAAACCCGGGACCTCGTGTGGTCAACTCCAAAACCGGACCACTAGACCATAGAGGCGATTCTTGTTAAACTAGTGCGTTGCTATCTTGTGACGAGGTCTTAATGCCACATGCATAAGTTTACCGACTAATTTCACCTCCAAACCGGAACATAACAGTATCAATCACTGATGTTATTGCGACAGGAATAGATAAGGCGGTGGTACCAAACCCTAGCAAGACGTTAAAGAACTCTACCACCTAGTAGTCACAATGGTAGTGACACGTAAAACCAATCATTCGCCTTTTACGAACTGCCTAGCAGAATGATAGATGGCCTGTTCTACAAAGAGGCCCCGGTCTAACACTGGTAAATAGGGAATAATACAGTGTAGTATATAAAGAATTATACAGCTATCGCCTTATTTTCATGCAAATAAAATGGCCCGGTGTCGGTGTTGACCACATAAGGTCCCGGGTTCGGTTCTCCGGTCATTTCAAAAAATGTGTTTTTTCAGTTTTCTGATAAAAACAATGTTTTCCGGGACTAAATACGTGCCCGGTTGGCACCTATCAGATTGTAAGACCGAGTATCTTCGGCTAATAGTTGGTGAACTGATTGTACCTCTGCCTACCTTTTCAAGGATACGGGCGTGAAGATACTTTTTATACTTTCTTAAATATACAGTTCATTTTCAAGATATACAACTCAATCGACAAATGTTAACCTAAACTGAATTATAGGCCAGTTTTCCCCGTTACAAGTTTGCTGATTATCACTTCAAAACTCACGAACTTGGGTAGTTTGTTAAGCCACTACAGAAAAAGTTCTAGAATGTAACATAACCGTGCAATTGTTTAAGTTATATTGCATGCCACAAACTTCGCAAGATATTCCCATTTCAATTAAAACTTTAATGATTTATAACACTCGTGAAATATACGAGTTTTATTTATATATTGTTTTCAGTGATTATTTATTGTGCTATTATGTATACGAATAATCACTCAGTAGGTGAAATTTGATTGTAATATATTACGTAAAATTTTAATTTTCACTCTTTTACCGTATTTAAGTTATTCCAACTTACGCAAATTAAAAATTATGTCTACAATCTTATACCAACTTGAGTCTAATAAAAGTAGCACTTTAACATTTCACAGCACAGCTTAATATTTCACAAACTGATCATCCCATAGTCAAAAATTGATTTCATAAACCAGTAATAAGTACCTATGTTTTAAAAAAAGACCTAGCGACATCCTCACAACCGAGAAAAAAGACATTCCTACTTTACCTGCAGAGAGAATACTCTAAAATATTTTTTCTATATTTTATATTACCACTTTATCTGTATGAACTTTAAAACTAACGCGTTCCACTATCATTATTAAAAAGTAAACGGGTCAAACTTTGTCTGTGTGACAAATATATCATATATTCATGTCAAATTACAGTTTTGCAGCACTAAGAATCTCTGAGCTAAGCAATGGTTCCTTGTAGACTATGGAACTCTAAAGTTGAGACAAGTTAATGATGTTGAAAGTATGAGAATCATTTAGGTACTTTAGTTTTTTTTATTTTACAGCATAATGACGTACAAAATTTTTCTTTGGATAAATTCCGCTTAAAGGATCGAGTACACTGAGGCAGGCCTCAACGGGCCGAGCCGCATAGTAAAAATCCATCTAAATCGCTTTCGTACATTTTATATGAACTATTGCACACTTTGACGGAGCGCATCGGGGTGGAATTTTGCTCGGCATATATAGATGAATGCGATGCGAGTCCGATGACGAGCGGAGTTGTGTGCACGTGTTTCTCCGTGTTTTAAGTATTCATTTAAGAAATTACATAATTATGAATGAAGAACGAAGTAAGGCTACAAGGCTACAAAGAACTATATAATTTGCAAAATCCACATTATGATGATCAACAAAGGAGAATAATATTTGGAAAGAAATAAGGAAATGCGTTGCGTTACGATGCGTAGCGTTCCACCCGTTGCGGCCCATCTCAGTGTGATCGATCCCTTACTAAACACTTCTACTGTTTTTTACTTACTTTTTATATCATGTGATAGCAAACAAGCAGATGGGTCTTTTGATGTAAAGATTCAACCATCGCCTAAAGACACCAAAGATGATAATGGTGTGTTTCTATCTTGTGGTGAGGTCTTAATACCACATGCACAAGTTTACCGGCTACCTCACCCTCCAAACCGGAACGCGACAGTGACAAACACTGACGCTATTGCGGCAGGAATACGTAAGGCGGTGGCACCAGACTCGGGCGAGACAATGCTAAACTCTACCACCTAGTAGCCACGACGGTAGTGACTCACATATCCAATTAGTCTCCTTTTACGACATGCTGCCAGAACGGCAGTTGGTTGGTCTTCAAAAGAGCCCGAACCAACACGGGGTATAAGAATCTGAAAAAAACATTTTTCGTAATTTATTTTTTGAGTTTACAATACTACTGGAATAAAAATTGCCTAATTTTAAAGAACGGTATAACATTATATTTGATGTTTACAAATACCATGTAAAACTATTTAGCCATTAAGGATAGAAGGAATAATAACCATACATACAAATTTTCTAATAAGGATGCTTTCATTCCATCTGAATGCGCTATTATAATCCTTAAAGCACGAAGATTATTGCCTCTTACCTCAACAAGAACAGTTGTGGTGGATTTGCTATGTTGACACGATGACAAAGGGATCTTCCGCTAAATCTATACAAGAAAGCCAATAGATTAATGAAACATTTATCGTACGCTAAATCTTGTAATATTAAGCGATGGAATCGGAGAAATATATACATATAATGAAATCGTAGGAAAGTCAAAACTGTACATTGAATATTTTTTTAAAAGAGTACTTAGGGGGTGATTAACTAATACACTCCTATTGATAACACTTTAAAAAATAATTGATCTTATGGCAAAAAGGTGACCCAATTATTTTATTGTGATATGGATGTAAGTCAACGATACTAATACAATGAAATACATATGTTATTGTTGAAACATGTTTAACAAACACTGAAACCCGGAAATACATAATATATTTATGCTCATTCCTAACCACTAGAACAACGGGGCGGAAAAAAGTGCTTTGCTGTAAATGTAAAATTAGTAAGATATATTTTTAAATGTCGTCGAATGCAGTACTATTTGTTTTTGTTTTTTATATCGTGAGATAGCAAACAAGTAGATGGGTCTCCTTATGGAAAGAGTCAACCATCGCCTACGCCATCGCCATCGCGACAACAAAGATGTTAATGGTGCGTTGCTATTTTGTGGCGAATTCTTAATGCAACATGCATAAGTCTACCGGCTACCTTACCCTCCAAACCGGAACACGGCAATGACAAGCATTGACGCTTTTGCGGCAGGAATAGGTAAGGCGGTAGTACCAGACCCGGGCGAGACAATGCTGAACCTAGTACCCACGATGTTAGTGATTCGCATAGCCAATTAGTCGCCTTTTACAACATGCCTAGCAGAATGGTAGTTGGTCTAGGATAATTATCTAGCCGATCGGATAATCGACAGTAAATCAATTTTTGTCAAATCCAATTACATTTTACGCATAAATTTTAGTCAAAGCTGGTACTATATACCTACACATATTATACACAAACGTAGAATATTAATAACCTAACCAACCCTTTCCATTGCGTTTCGAATAACAATAAAGATGAAACTAACGTACTAGTAAATCCTGTTACGTCTCTAAATTAGACTTCGAATAATCATGAAGCCGCTTCGAGACTCGATAGCGAGACAATTGCTAGTTAAATCGAGTTACACTCCTCGCAATTGGCTCTAGGCTAGCAATTTGCGTGAATGTCGTCATGACTACCTTAACTGCCTATTCCAATCGCAACGTCACCTTTTGTTCTCGTACAGTGTGCCTTAGAAGTCAGTTTTATTTTTGATCTAACAGTTTCATAATTTGTTATATTATTAAAGTATTATTCATTGACTTAATATTACTATGGACATCGGGTCTCATACTAAAATTCCGAAAAAAATGTCCCAGTTATACATCACAAGAATAGAATTGTTAACAAGGTAATTTAAACACTAAATTCATTACATCATGGTTTAATTTTGATTGCAACATATAAACACCTTATTAAGCTTCGATTACATTACAGTACATACGCGGTCGTACAGTGACTAACGCGGAATTGTAGCTCTTTTTGAGTTTTGTAGCTCATTTGGCTCGGACATTTTTAACGAGGACCCGACGTCCATAGTAATAATAAGTCAATGTGTTGAGAACACATTTTTAGGCAAATGATAAACCATATATTTTTTTTGTTGCCTAGATTTAAAATAAAACAAAAAGTTTTGATGTTATTTTTATTGCCAGGGGTAAATAGCTACAATCATTGAGTCTGACGTTCTTCATTAAAAATTTAAAGCAAAGCTCAGTAGCCGAGACCACCGTAGCCGAGACCACCATAGCCGAGACCACCATAGCCGAGGCCATCGTAGCCGAGACCTCCACAGCCAAGACCAGCATAGCCGAGACCATCATAGCCAAGACCGTATCCGAGACCTCCGAGACCGATGCCGTCGTAGCCAATACCGTATCCGAGACCTCCATAACCGAGAGCTCCAACACCGTAACCAGCGGCGACATCTTCAGCGGTGATACCGACAGCACCACTGCCGCAGTTGTAAGAGACAGCACCGGCACCAGCAGTGGGAAGTACACCTTCAAGACCCACGGTTCCCAAGAACGGCAGAGCACCGGCTACGGCGAGGGGACCTTCGATGGCGTTTTCAGAGAGTACAGACACGCCAACGGGGGCGATGGGGGAAGCGCTAGTAACAGCAAGACCAGCTCCATTAGAAGCAGCCAAGGCAGCGGGGGCAGCACCGCAGCCGAGACCGTATCCGAGACCACCGTAACCAATACCGTCATAGCCGAGACCATAGCCGAGACCATCACAGCCGAGACCACCGTAGCCAAGGCCATAACCAATACCGTCGTAGCCGAGTCCGTAACCCAGACCACCAAGGCATTGAGCGGAGATGCTCTGAAACAAAATCAAAAATAAGTTAGCACATTTATTTAATTCTAGTGCCTCGAAGTCCAGTGTGCTCCATGACTAAAGTTATCTCTTAATCTTAAAGCTTGAGTAATAATCCTGAAGATACTGTTATTATAAAGGATCATAGATTTAGTATACTCTAAGATTGGCTATGCAAAAGCGCCAAAGCATAGCCACGCGTACATTAAAGCAAGATAGACAGGCGAGACCATTCACGTACAGGCTTATCGGCCTGTAATGGCCTAACCGTTTGTAGTAATGTACATAAACCTCGCTTTTTCGGAAACATCTCTTCTCTACATAGTATTTATACTATGTAAAGAAGAGATGATGCAAAGTCGCTTCCCGCGTCTGTCCTAATGTGTGTATGTATGTTTAGATCTTTAAAACTACACTACGGATTTTGATGTATTTGTTTTAATAGATAGAGTGATTCAAGAGGAAGGTTTATATGTATAATACATTGTGTGCTGTGCCTGGATGTAAATCATTCAAGAAAGTGTATGAGATTTCAAACATACACATAAACAAATATGTTTTAGTCTCGCTTGACAATTAACGTTACCAATCTAAGAATATACTTATAAAGGATATCAAGCAAGCAGATGACTCTCCTGATGAAAAGACACGTATGTTGCCTATAGACAAAAGATGTTAAATGTGCGTTGCCAATCCTGTGGTAAGATAGTAACGCCACGTAAATTAAATTTAAATAAGTTAAATTAAATAAGTTTACCGGCTACCTCACCCTCCAAACCGAATTACGACAGTTG
Source organism: Apodemia zela (assembly GCA_018236825.1). Lineage (NCBI taxonomy): Eukaryota > Metazoa > Arthropoda > Insecta > Lepidoptera > Riodinidae > Apodemia > Apodemia zela. Next base: position 8,179 of record DWBA01001331.1, read on the forward strand.
CAAGCACTGACGCTATTGCGGCAGGAAGACCAGACCCGGGCGAGACTATGCTGAACTCTACCACCTAGTAACCACGATGGTAGTGACTCACATAGCCAATTAGTCGCCTTTTACAACATGCCTGGCAGAACGGCAGTTTGTCTATTTTTCAAAGGAGCCTGAACCAACACAGGGTATATAAATGCGGTTGAACTAAAATGTTACCTGTTATATGACAGCCCTAGTTAAAGTGGCCTTATTAATTAATTAGTCGGTCAACAGTCGACGGTTTGACAGCGAAATACACGCCGTTCGCGTCAAGCAATTTGTCCAATAATCACAATTGAAATCACCAGACATCACGCTATTCGTGATCTACTTTACAAACCACTTACTTAGTAGTTGTAAGACACTAGTTGTCATGTGAAAATTGTAAACGCCAAGAGTTTTACCAAGCGTCGACGATGAAAAGCGTAAAATATGTAAATTGTATTTATTTATTCCACTTATCTCGAAAACCGCTCTAGTGATTTGAGATTTAAATAAGTTCTTGCATTTTAAGTGAATTTTATATTTGCATTTCTTATAAAAGCACGATTTAATTAAAATAAAAAAAGTAAACATATTGTGCTCTCATGCTGACAACGTTAATAGCGCTATGCCGTAGATTTATTTTGTGGATTCGTATTGTTGCTAATGGATGATATAGTAATAGCGTTATCTATATTTATATATATAATATTAATATTATAAATGCGAAAATTTGGATGTATGGATGGATAGATGGACGGATGGATGGATGTTTGTCGCTCAATCACGCCAAAACCACTAAACGGATTTGGATGAAATTTGGCACACAGATAGATGATGACTTGGAATAGCACATAGGCTACTTTTTATCTCAAAAAACGAGTCGTTCCCGCGGGATTCACCAAACACTTTCATAATGCAGGGGGCTGCACGCAGCAGCTAGTACTACAAATACGAAAGTCTCAACTTCTCTCTCCCTCTCCTTCTCTATCTATCTCTCTCCGTGTTTTTTTTTTTTATATCATGTATCCGTATATATGTGTGTTTATAACTTCGTCATACTGAAGGGTCTGAACAGTTTTGGACGGGATTTTCTATACGTATAATATATTTCCAAACTGGGCTCGGCCTGTGGGCCACTGTATCACGGGACATTTCAATGATTCCGTGAGATTCACACAATGCAAACTTAGATCGTACAGTGAGCTGTCGTCGAATCGCTAGTGACAAAGAAGAGAAGACTAGCATAGTGACATACAAAGAAAATTTCAGTAGTATATTTCATAGTTAAAACGACAGATTTTTGTTTGCAATTGCAGCACAATCCAATCTGTATTAATACCGTTAGACAATTCTGACCACTACTCCTCTTCTTGATGAACGTTTACCATTCAAATTCAATGAAGAGTGTACTATATTCTTACAGTATATGAGGTACACACAATTATTATCACAAAAAGATTTAATTAAACCTTCCGATCATTAAAATCTATTTTATTAACTGTAAGCCTCATATTGGTCAAGGCCGCCTTTGAAGTATAAAGAAGAAGTATCTACCATTCTAGGAGGCAGTTTGTAAAAGGCGAACGATTGGCCCAGGTATTTGGTACTACCGCCTTAAATATTCCTGCCGCAATAGCATCAATGCTTGTTACTGTCGTATTTTGGTTTGGAGGTTCAGGTAACCTGTAAACTTATGCAAGTGGCATTGACACCTCACCACACGGATATCAACGCACCAATAACAACTTTGTTTGTTTGCTATCTTGTTATTATGTTTAATAAAGTTTTTGTGTAATGCATGAGAATAATACATTTTAGTGCAGTGGTCCCTACCTACATGGAGGCAATGGGCAAATTGACGGGCTGAGTTAGATTCTCGTCATTAGTATTACGGAACCCTAAATATGCATGAATTTACAAATCTGCTTCCACGTAAAATCAATTCTTTAAAGAACGCCTGCTCGCATTGCACGTAATCAATTTGTGATACCAGTTTTCGAGATATAAATTAAAAATTGTTTCAATTAAAATCTCATAATATTTTGTACCGCTGGCGGCGCAGTGCTCGCACCATGAATAAATCAATGGAAGAGCAAACACCATTCGTATACTTCCGGGCGATATCTGTCTTATTTTATAGACATTTATACATAGGGTTGGCATTTAATATTTTCTTAATTTCTTTTTTACCTTTATTTTCATAAATCGTTTATTGCTTTGCTACTAGATGCCAGGTTATTATTAAACGTCCTCCGTATTGGTCCCTTTTGAAGAATACAATCTGTATACTTGCAACTTTAAAAATACATTGACAACCCATTAAGTCAAAGTCAAAGTCATTTTTTTTTATTCAAATAAACTTTTACAGGTACTTTTGACGGGTCGACAATGTAATAGCCAAAGAAATAGCTACTACGGGATCGGAACGCGGCCTCACACTGAGAAGATTCGGCGGAAGAAACTCAGATGGCTTGTCTTTTTATTTATTTATTTATTTACAATGGAACACCAACAGCAAATACACAATAATACAAATTACATGTAAAACTAAAGTACAGGTCTAGTGTACATGCCAATTACAGGTGAACTCGTAATTCTTACAACCAA
>DWBA01001332.1:0-10793 GCA_018236825.1 Apodemia zela
TTTATTTATTTATTTTATGTTTATTTAATGTTACGTATATTTTACATAACAGATACAAAATTTTATTTTGAGTAGTTACTTTAAGTTTTAACACTAAACTTTACTACAGTTAGAGATTTACAAAAAATCAATATTAGGTAAGTAGGGGGTCTACCCAACACGGAAAAACACGGCAAAGGGTCTATGACACAAAAACGTTTGGGGAACTCTGATATAAATAAACATCACTAATTCATAGATAAATAAAGTGTAATTCAAAGAACAGCAAACAAGAATTGATCATACCCCGTATTGGTTCGGGCTCCTTTGAAGACTAGCCCAACTGCCGTTCTGCCAGGCAGGTCGTAAAAGGCGACCGATGGGCTATACGTGTCACTACCGTCTTGACTACTAGGTGGTAGAGTTCCGCAAAGTCTCGCCCGGGTATTTAGTACCACCGCCTTACCTGTTCCTGTCGCAATAGCGTCAATGCTTGTCATTGTCGTGTTCCGGTTTGGAGGGTAAGGTAGCTGGTAGGCTTATAAATGTCGCACTACCATCCTACCACACGGATAGCAATGCACCATTTATATCTTTGGTATCTATAGGCGATGCTTTCTCTTTCCATCAGGAGAGCCATCTGCTTGTTTGCTATCTTATGATAAAAAAAATGATAATATTTATCGATTAAAACACTTGTACTGTTTCACACTAAGACAGTAATAATTTTATTTCCAACCGGTTTCGCTTACACAAGCAGCTTCAGGGTATTTACATGTCAACTCTAACAGTTGACATGTAAATACCTAACTCTAGGAGTTGACATGTAAATACTCTGAATCTGCTTGTGTAAGCGAAACCGGTTGGAAATAAAATGATTACTATCTTATTGTGAAACAGTACTAGTGTTTTAATCGATAAATATTATCTTAAAATGGAGTTTCACCAAGTGCCGACGATCAAAAGTGTAGAATTTAAAAAAATATATTACGATTCGGACAATAAGGAGGTGAAATATGGAATGATTATGAGTAGCATGTAATAAAAGAAGAGAACAAATATGTGACCTTATTGATATGGTGACGAATCAGTGTATAATAAGAATAATTCGCCATTAAGCTTGTCAAAATCAGAATCAAAGAACAAATCTATACTGCTATTATAAAATTGTAGAGTTTGTTTGTTATGTATGGTTAAATATTCACTAGTAATTGTAAACTAGTATAAGATAATTGAAACTTGCATTCCATCAACGTATGGCGGAACATTGTACCTTGTATCTAATATTATACCACCTATAAGATTAAAAATATTCCATGCAATGTAATAAATAAATTAATTAATTTGTTTGGTTGTACGCGCTAATCTCGAAAACTGCTGAACCGATTTGAATAATTCTTTTTGAATTGGATAGCCTGTTTCTTGAGGAAGGTTATAGGCCACTTATTGTGTACCGTGACTAATATATATTCATACCAAATTATAGCTTTTTAGTACTAAGAATCTCCGAGCTAGAGTGCGGACGGACGAAAGGACGGACAGACAGACATGTGGACGGACATGGCGAAACTATAAAGATTCCTAGTTTATTTCAGAACCCTAAAAACGTTGACGAGTCAAAAGAACAAATGTAAAAGATGATTTTTTTTAATTGAAAATAAATTATATTTCGCTTTGTATTCAATTTGAAATTAAAATTAAGTAACGTAAAAAACATTAGGACCATAATAGATGCAATAAAAATCGATTATGTGTGATTTCTTGTAATCTATATCTCGAAATAACATTTTCAACAAGATACAATTGAAATCTTAACTTGAGTTCGTTCACAGCGTGGATTGAGAAACTAAATTATATGTTGATGTAGGAAACTCTCACCTAGGAGTTCTGAATAGGTAATGTACCCACATTCAACTGTTCTACTATTTCCACTCAAACTACGTCACTAGTAAATAATAAATCAGGAATCGAATCCAAACGTGCTTCTGAGTAACGAATCGTATCGAGTACACTCGTCAAGTGACTGGTTTTAACTAATTGCGACCATGTTAACTATTTGCGTATTATGTTTGCCGTTCGAGCGTAGTTTACACGCCGTGGATTTCATCCAATCCAATCGTTAACCTATCAAACATACTGTAAGGATATTTTTGGCCGTTCTCTGTCATATCTATATATACGAGTATACAACGTGTCACAGAAAAGAACACACCATAAAAACATCAATTAGTATTTTTAATTATAATCATAAATTCAACAGTAAATTTTTTTTTCGTGATTTTAAATATAGTTTTTTTATGAATTAAGGCCGAATAAACTATGGTTTTCTTTGTTCTATTTTTTATGAAATATCTGCAAATTTGAAGATTTAAAAGCCTTATAACCTTGAATTAGGTTTATTTTTTTATGTCTTATTCTAATTAAAGAGGTCTTTTATTTTTCTTTTTAATTATTTATTTATAAAAAAATATAACAAAAGTTAAAAATGGTTGATTGCAATATGCCACCATTTTATTGCATCTATTGAGATTCAGTAACTGTTTCTGAAGTAACTACTTTCCGCTTGTACATTTAATCCTGTGACAGATTGTATATAGATAAGACAGATAACGGCCAAAGTAGAGTATCTATCTATTTGGGCTAATATTTTATTAATAAATTTGGGGCCATTAAAAAATTAAATAAAACTAATTTAAATACCGTCACGCACAGGCCTTGGAAGAGATGTAACGAACCTACAATTACTTAGCTAATGTTATTAAGTTGCATGATGTGACTTCTAGTCAATTATCGAAAAAACGGGCACATTTCTAATTTCGGGCAGATCGTTTTTTTTATTGTTTTTTCACAGGATAGCAAACAAGCTGACGGCTCTCCTGATGAAAAGAGACAACGCCTATAGATACCAAAAAAATTTATTGGTGCGTTGCTACCCGTGTATATGACCCGTGGCGATATTGGAATACCAGAATACTACAGCGAGAAGCACTGACGCTATTGCGGTAGAAATAGGTAAAGTGATGGTAATAGACCCGTTCGAGACGTTGTTAAACTCTACCATTAAATTAAATAGTAGTCCTGATGTCATTTACTCGTATTAGCCTTTCACTTTGAAGGGATGCCTAGCAGTAATGCAGTTAATATATTCTTCAAAAAGCGTTTTAACCCCAGTTATTCTGGTATAATTATCAGAAAATCTAAAAATCTGAAAATGATTTGCCTGATCCAGTCCAGAAGTCGAATACGGGATGAGAAACAGGTAACGACCACATTGGCGACAATTAATTCTCTACCGTTTGGGTAGATTATTCCTAACCCCAATAATATATTAAATACAAAAATTTGTGCATATTTTTTTACTTCTTTGTATTATAGAAATGGCTCAGTGGATTTAGATAATAATTGTGTAAAGGAAATCTATGTAACATATTTTAGGCAGTAGCTCAAGGTACTCATTTCAGAATAGTAATTCTCTACTACTAAAAAAAAATACTACATTAATACTACATAATACTACTACAAGAAAATCACGTAGACGGCTATATGACAGATTACTAGTATTAGACATATTTAGAATATATTCACAAATCATCTATTAACAATATATTTTAACACTAATCCTGATAGAGAAAACTTATGAACTATTTTAAACAAAGAAAAATGTTGACACAAGTACTTAAATTTAAAAAAAAAATTATATGTAAAATCAAATAAAGTTTTTCTGATATTTTAATATACTATTCCCATTTAAAATATACATTTCACGTGCGAATGTATAAGAAGGACATATATTTTCATCTCACGTAATTGTAGTCGCGTTACTTATCTACGATAATAAATCTGCGTTATCCTTAAACGTAGTGTGTACATTTAAATACATTTACATCAATATATTACGCTTTATGGCTCAGTTTTTCAATGTATATGGATATTTGATCCTTTTTATGCATTTCAAATCATATATTTCTAAATATCTAATATATTTTTGGAAAGCTGCCTGAAAGTGTTAAAGGGATTAGAATTAAGTTTAGAACAAGCACCATACATTGTTTTCCCCGTTTATGCGGTAGTCCGGGCCCCATCGGCAGAATAGACTATCTGCCGTTATACCAGGCGTGGTTTTAATGCCACATGCATAAGTTTACCAGCTACTTTACCCTCCAGACCCAGAACACGACAGTGACAAGCATTTACGTTATTGGGTTAGTAATAGGTAATAGCTTGATTACACCTACCGAGTAGAGTGGCGAGCCAGTGCGCTCGGTCGAGCACTCAGTATATATTTGTACTGAACAAACACCGAGTGCACGGCCGAGCGCACTGTCTCGCCACTCTACTCGGTAGGTGTAATCAAGCCATATGGCGGTGGTACCAGAACCGGGCGAGACAGTGCACAACTCTACCATCTAGTCGTTAGTTGTGATGGTAATAATTCGTATAGCCAATATTTCGCCTTTTACAAACCGCTTGCCAGAATGGCACATGGTCCATTATGTAAAGGAGGCCCGGACCAACTCGGGGAATGGTCCGCCATCAAACACTATGGATTCGTGGCTTAGTCTCATCCAGAGTATTATTATCCCAAATGGTAAAATCAAGATTTTATATATTGTGAACTACAAAATACACGTACGAATACTTAATTTATAAGTAAAATATTATCTAATCAACTAACTAAAGTACTCAAAAAGCCGGCTATCAAATATCGAGTTTGGAACACATTTATCTTCTTTTATGTTTATAACATTTTACAAAATACTAAATCTTTTCGCTTTAAATGTTCAAAGAATATTAAATTTCCTTGAATAAGAAAGGGAACAGGCAATATGCAAGTTATTTCCCTACTAACAGTTCCCGCCTTACCGTTTACAAGATTTTATGTTGCATTTTTTATTTGTCTTGTACAATCAAAGCAAAAATATGTTTTGTAAGTACAATATTTAATTTATCACTTTCCATTGCTGGAACGAATCTTAAACGAGTCGAAAATAATATAATTTTAAAGACATAATAATTATATTCATTATGCTTTTTGTTGAAAACACTTCAAACTATCAATCAATAAAATTCATGTAGATTGTAGGGACTTCTAAAATATCTATGGATGCTATAAAAAGTACAATGAAATTCCCAACATCTATTGAAATGCCCATGACACAATTTAAATAACTGTTGTTAAATAAATTTGACCTCTTTAGGCATAGTTCTCTCACTATACTTAAAAATTAACACTAATTTTTACAACAGTTGTTTTACTTCTTTTAACAAAATTCAACGAAATATAATTAACTACGAGTAATATAAGTAACGAAATAAATTCGCAAAAATTCGCAATTAACTTTTAATTTTCGTAATGGAGACAAAATCATTTGACAATTGTTACTGGTCCAACTGATAAAGAATCAACAGAATTTGTGTAGATAGACAAAATCTTAGGATAAGAAAAGCATTCTTATCATTCCTTAATTTTGTATTTTTTTTCATTACTTTTTATCTTATACCTTTAAACGAGAAATTCTTGTATATATATATATATATATATATATAAATATTAACGATCTCGGAAACGGCTCCAATGATTTTCTTGAAATTTTTTTATTTAGGGGGTTTCGGGGGCGATAAATCGATCTAGCTATATTTTATTTTCAGAAAATGTCGCTAACCAACTAAAAAAAAACGAGCGAAGCTCGGTCGTCCAGGTACTATATGTATAGTAGGGGATTATTATTGATAAGTATGACAATATCGGGATTAATAGTTAAGGTGATGGTACCAAATACCTGGGCGAGACGAGACGAGAGTCAAATAGTAGTGACAAGTATTATAGTCAAGCTTCCTTTGAATCAAAAAATCAAGAATGGCAGATGATCTATTTTTCCTTTTGGACTATTCTTCTTAATATTTTAGGAAGTACTTGATTGTCAAAAGTTTTTCCTTAAAAAATGACTATTCCGTCATATTACACATTACAAAGTTTTAGTAACAAATGTGATGAGTATCACTTAACGTCTTGTTTTGTCTTATTAGAATATTAATTATCTACAATTTCGCAATCTTCAACGAACTCCGGACAAGAACTTACGCCCGTATCAGTTTCAGGTGTGTGGAAACTTTTGGGTGAAGTAATTTGAACGGCAAGATTCAATTTAGCAAGTTGGGTAATACAAAAGCATTTCAGTTAATTTAGAAGTAAGTAACGCATTTAAGCACTGCACTTAACTGATTTCTACTGTAATGTACACACTTTTAATTAAACTTTCTCGGTTTGTGAGACTTAGAATGATTTACGATCTATAGAAAACCACTACCAAGTTCACACAAACTAAAGAAACAGTCAATTTAATATTTTTGTACATAAAATACACTTGTACTGTCTAACAATAAAGTGTTTTATTGTTAAAAGCAAAAATATTGCATAAAAAACAAAGCGCTGCAAAGAAGAGCGTAAAACATAAACATTCAATTTGTTTTATTTTTTTTTTATTTTATTTATTTAGGACTTTGTCACCAAGCGACCACATCGTCCCATCAAAGCCACAATTACAATATTTATAAATTACAAGGTAAACACATACTTAATTAAACCTAGCTTAGCTAATCTAAATAACACTCTGGCCTCCTCAGACATTGGGAAAGCCAGAATGCTATTCAAATAGCCAATGTGTCTTGTTTTGACACCAAGACTTAGGTTTCTAAATTATTTCGCACACACTCCATCAAAATATGTGTCACATCCTCAACTACTCCACACTCGTCGCAATTTGGTGGTCAAGCTTTATTCATTAGGTATGCGAATCTATTTGATGGAATGTGTCCTGAACGCATGCTAAGAGTCGTTTCATTCAATTTATGCATAACTAAAATAAACCCGCGAAGTTTTTTGTGAGACAACGCGATTGAAAAATCTAAGGTAGTAAAGTTATGCTATGACTAGCCCGGGTACAGTACGAGTACAGTAAGGCATCCAAGCAGGGTAACTGGTCACCTATTCGCTAGCTTGTTTTTGTCTTTTGTATAGTACATAATTCTTTATAGTTATAAATATAATACAAAAAGTTAAATTGTTTTTTCCTTCTCAGAAAAGTATCAAGTAACAATACGATCATGTTATTGTGCGCCGAAAATAATAACTTTGTTTACAACATTAAGACAGAACATTTGAAAACAAAATTAATTATGAATTAGTGCTTTAGAACTCGCTCTCAAAGCTCAAATGAAAGCTAAATATTTCTTTAAAACGTTCGCAAAATGTAGATATTTAAATTTTACTCAAGATGAAATAAGTTTGTTGATTCATCCTTCCACTGAGGAATAGAATCTTTGTAATAGTCTGAATAAATAATTCTGCAAAAACGGTGTGATATATTCAACTAAATATTAATTATTAAATTAAAAGTGTTTTGTATATTCAACACATAAATGAAAAAGGAAAAAATATACACACGTCCATACATTATTTTAGTACAAAAAACCCATGTAATGGCGAGCGGGCTAAATGTTTAAGTTACTTTAGGTAGAAATATAGAGAGACACTTCGATGAACATAAAAAAATCAATTGTATATGATTTTGAGATTTTGAGGTCACTAAATGCCAATTTGGCCGAAATAATTATAATTTTCAACATATATGCGTGTTTCAGTTTTTGAAGCGATCTTAATTATTAAAAATACTTGCCTTAATTTAAAGTTTTGAAATATTAAGTCCGGCCTAAATGTATGTGTTTATCTGCGCATTTGTAGTCCCCAATATGATGATAAAGTAACTCTGGAGTGAGCTTGTTTCCATTTTTTCGTATTTAAAATACGCATAAACATTCGTCTAATGATGATTTGTAATACTACCTATATGCAATAATATGTACGTATACGATACTCAAAATACTCTTCGTGAGACATCTTTAACTGCTTTAAGTATATCATCTAACGCATTATCGTAATTTTTATAATACGTATTTGGAATTTAGACACAAAGATTTTTGTCCTTAACTTCCAAAAGGATATTTTAATAGCTTTAAGCAACGGCGCCAGCTTATAAAGTATAAGCAATATTATACAAAATGTAATACACTATTATATATTATTATTTATTACAGTGCTATTTAACCATCAACGATATCGATGCTAATTATTTTACTGTTTGATAACATAAAATTCAGTTTTAAGAGTTAAAGACTGTACTGTTAAAACAAACAGTAAAGTTATTATCATCGGAATCGTTGCTGGTTACATAGCACTGTAATCGATATCCATAGTAATATTATAAAGATGTAAGATATGTATGTTTTGGCGGATAAATTTAATAACTACTAGAGGGTTTTTCTATATCATAAGATAGCAAACAAACGGAAGGCTCGCCTGATAGGAGACATCCATCGTCCATAGACACCAAAGATGTTAATGATGCGTTGCTATCCTTGTGGCGAGGTCTAAATGCCACATGCATAAATTTTCAAAAAATCCCCAATGTAAAGCTACATTATCATTGCGTAATTAAGGCTTTTTTCGACTTAGTGAGATAGAGTAACAAGCTTGTATCACGCGAACAAAGTACTGGGGAACTACCTACTATTAGATAACCCGATTAGATATCGAAATTTTAAAGGCAGTTTGAGCTCAAAACCTTGTACATACATACGTACGTAATATTATATAGGTACACAAAAATATTATCCTTTGTGATCAAGGATAAAATCAGGCAGCCACTTATAAAGTGGTCTTATAATTCAAAAAGGGTCTTCTTTACCTTTTTAAGGTATAATAACCAAAGTTCTGCGTGGCTTCGAAACTTTTAATTTGTTTGCAATAGCCAGTTTGACTTAGGTAGATTTAATTCCATCCATAATCTTTAAGTTGCATATTTGCTTACTCCTTCTGTAGTGAAATAATAAAGCTAAAGAGATTTTTGTTAGTTTGTTTGGTTATACTGGCATGGGTTAAAAATTTAAAGCACTGCATTTTAAAAAGTCTCCTTTGACGAGTCGCCATTTTAATTTGTTTTGTCGTTTTGTACCCTGTGTTTGACCGGGCTCCTTTGAAGAATAGGCCAATTGCCGTTTTGCTAGCCAGGTAGTAAAAGGTGACCGATTGGCTATAATGTCACTACCATCGTGACTACTAGATGGTAGAGTTCCGCAACGTCTCGGCCAGGCATTTGGTACCACCGCCTTATCTATGCCTGACGCAATAGCGTCATTGCTTGTCATAGTTCCAGTTGGGAGCGTAAGGTAGCCGGTAGACTTATGCATGTGGCATTTCCATCTCGCCACACAAAGAGCAACACATCATTAACATCTTTGGTGTCTATAGGCGATAGTTCCTCTTTCTATAAGGGGAGCCACCTGCTTGTTTATGATATAAAAAACCTGAACCTCTTTTGAAGAATTGACAATATAATTTATTACCAGGCTGTTTGTTTTGATCAAGGTAACTCGTAAACAGTTCAAAACTATCTTGAATATTAAGTGTCTGTGTTAACTACTTTACGTATTCTTACCGCTGTCGTCAACGATTGGTATTATTGTATTCCGGCTTACGTCCGGTTACTACATCAGTAAAACGATACGATTTTGTTACGAGTAGTAGCATTTTATTACTGAACTAATGGTATGGTTACTGCTACGAATGACGAATCTTTGATTATAAGAATCTGACATTCGACAGTAATGCATCATTTTCAACCGGCTTTCCTAAAATGGGGACTCTATCAATTTGGTTGCAATGTTTTTGTTTGCTGCCTCAGAACACGGTAATTTATGAATCAATTTTAAAAATTCTTTTTGTTTTAAAGTTGACTTATATGTAGTCCCAGTTATATTTTGAAAAGATCTAATGCAGGGTTCTTGAGATACAGAAAATAGTAAGTCAGTTTTTGCAGTTTTACTGCTTTAAAATTATGTGATACCAAAACCAATAATATTTAATCTTTGAACATTGGGAACCACTGAACAGCTAACTAAAATGTAATTTAAAGGATTGAATGGAATATTTGATTGTATTACGAGAATTAATTATACAAATGAACCAATTATCGAATTTCGTAACCCATAAGAGCCCATATAAATGTATATTCATTATATAATATCGGTTTTGTTTCTAGGCAAAATGATATCTATGTTAAACTAGCTGCTCGCCCCGGCTTCGCTCGGGTTAGATTTTAAAAGCTTTACCGTAAGTTTTTTTAACATTTCCTTGCGTACAAACTTTGTCCTGACGATAACGAACAAAACAAAAAAAAATCCAATTTGGTGCATTTATTCTGAAGTTATGCGCGTACATATATTTTTGAGATGCATTTTTATTTATATAGAAGTGAGAATTCGGGGCACTTTCTTTTATATTAATGATTTAATAGATATGGGCTAGGTTCTATTTATACTTGTTAAGTACTACTTTTGTCTTTGTGACCGATTTTTTTCCAATTTGAGCGTTGTGAGGCTGTAAGAGGTTTCGTAACCTTTCAACTAATGGCTAACGTGAATTAAGGAACGTTTTTAATATCTTAATAAGTAAAGATAATATTGAATAAGCCAGACAGGCCAGTAATTTCTACACAGCGACATTAATCTATCGATATATAAATTACTAGCTGCACCGTGCAGCCCGCTGCATTATAATAGTTTTTGGTGAATCCCTCAGGAACAACTCGTTTTTTCCGAGGCAAAAATTAATCTATGTGCTATTCCAAGTCATCATCTACCTGTTTGCCAAATTTCATCCAAATCCGTTAAAAAGTTTTTGCCATCCATCCATCCAAACTTTCGCATTTATAATATTAATATAGATTTTAGTCCCATTTTTTTATCCTATCATAAAC
>DWBA01001333.1:0-10789 GCA_018236825.1 Apodemia zela
CAAACCGGAACACGACAGTGACAAACATTGACGCTATTGCGGCAGGAATAAGTAAGGCGGTGGTACCAGACCCGGGCGAGACAATGCTGAACTCTACCTCCCAGTAGCCACTATGGAAGTGACTCGCATAGCCAATCATTCGCCTCTTACGGAATGCCTGGCAGAACGGCCGATGGTGAATTCTTCAAAGGTAGTCCGGACAAAGACGGGAATTTGTTATTGTAAATATATTATAAGTTGTTTGGTTATTAAATATATATCTATACTAATATTATAAAGGGTAAATATTTCATTTTTTGTTTGTTACGATTTAACTCAAAAACTACTTTACCGATTTAAAAAAATCTTTCACTTTTAAGAAGCCACATTATCCGGGAGTGTTATATGTTACTTTTTTACCCGACCGGAGAAAAGGGAAGTAATGATTTTTGGTCACGTGAACGAAGTCATGAGTAACAGATAGTATGTAATAATGTTAATTTAAATCAGAGAAACAGAAATTAATAAAATTTGGGATGGTGATAGCTGAGAACTGGAGCAACATATGGAGTAGTTTTTATTCCGGTTTCAGTTCCCGTAGGAGAAATTAAAAACAGTTGCTATTTATACGCAAGTTACATACATCTAGGCGAGCGGAGACACGGGCAAAAGCTAGTTTTAAATATAAAATAGACAGTATTTTCTTTTCCTATCTCATTCGCTGACTTCGCTGTTCATTATCTTGATGCTTTTTTGTTTCATCGAATTTCAAACACAATTCTAAAGAAGTTTCACTTCAAAAATGTCACAGTAATATAATTGTTTTTATATTGTGACAATAATTCCGTTTCGCGTGACACAGCGGTCAGTTGTTAGGCCTGTCACTACCGAACATAACCGCAGACCACTGTGTGACATTTTCAGATTATTGCACGCTGAAAAGCCGGAATAGAACAATCAATTCATTTTACTATATATACAATTAAAACACATAATATTTTATATTACCACTCATGTCACCAACGTATTGGGTCGGGCTCCTTTGAAGAACAGACTAACTGCCGTTCTGCCAGGCATGTCGTAAAAGGCAACTAATTGGCTATGTGAGCCAATACCCTCGTGGATACTAGGTGGTAGGTACGGTTTGGAGGGTGAGGTAGCCGGTAAACTTATGCATGTGGCATTAAGACCTCACCACAAGATAGCAACGCACAATTAACATCTTTGGTGTCTATAGGCGATGGCTGACTGTTTCCATCAGGAGACCCGTTTGCTATCTTATGATAAAAAAGAAAAAAAAAAAAAACAAACCGGTGAATCGTTGTGAACCAGAAAGACATTGGGTTTATTCTGCCTACCCCGCAAAAGAACCGAGCGTGATGATACTTTTTATGTACAATGTTTGTAAAATGATATTGCAGTAATTAATTATGTAAGGTAAATCAATGAAGTGTTTTTTAGTTTACTAAATATATAATATTAAATTTTATTGTAACTTTTTAACAAGTTTTTATTTTATATTTTTTTAACACCAGTGTAAAAATGTTTTAATAAAAGCATAATATGGTTATTACATACACATTATTACGATATTTGTAATAAACTCTATAATCTAACACAATTCTCTATATGCGTTAGTTTTGCTACTCGGTAACAGATGGCGCTACATGTCGTTATACGATACGCAAGTTTTGCAATTAGACGGTGGGGAAAACCCTCTAAGACAATATTCATTGTACATTCTTTTTTGATTGGAACACAATTGTGTTAAATTTATTATGCATTAAAAATAGGACAAGTTTTTTTTTTAAATATTTGTTTTGAATATTGTTTAAAAATATTTGTTTCTTTAATATTTTTATAAATGTAATAATTTTCAACAAACTAAATTCCAAAATTCAAATTTGTGTTATTCAAATTTTCTTATTTCATCCAATGTAAACATAGAGATTGAAATAAACGGTCAATGGTGTTTCCAGAGAACTTGATTATTAAAGCTAGATAGATAAGAATAGCTTATTCAAAGCTACATCTAGCTTTGTAATCTTCAGTTGCACTTTTTATTGCGTGAGTTTTCTGTATAAACATTTATTATAATTTTTATAAGCAAGAAATATAACAATAATTTCTATACTAATATTATAAAAAGGTAAAATTTGTATGTTTATGAGTGCTGGTCATAAGATTTTCATCTTTGATGTCTATAGGCGATGGTTGTCTCTTTCCATCAGGAGACTTATCTGCTTGTTTATCTCATTATATAAAAAAAAGGTTATAACCTCAGCTTCCCGTGTGGTTTTATCCCTGGGACATAATCATTTATCGTGGATAACCATGGTGCGACGTCTCCCTCTTTTAAAATCACCTCCCATGATCTTTTCTACATTCTACCCTACCACTACAATATAGATAACAATAGCCGTCGGTTATGACGTCATCAATTATTTTTAGTGCACAAATTATAAAGAGAATAATAATAATAATATCGCTGGACAAATCACACGAATTTATCTAACCCCAAAGTAAGCAAAGTATTTGGTTGTGATATGGGTGTTAGTCAACGATACTAATACATAGAATTACTTATGTAAATACTTATATATATTTAATAAACACCCAAACCCAGAAATACAAACATCTATGCTCATCACACAAATGTTTGTTCCTGCCGGGAATCGAACCCGGGCCCCATAGATTCGTAGTTAGGTTCTTTGAGCTTAAATTGGATTAGCTTGGCATGATCTAGCTTGGCTTGGTTCGGCTAGCTTGGTGAGGTGTATCTAGTCAATCGGGCTTACACAATCTAAATTATTTGCCTTTTTTAACAAACCCTTAACTTTGTAATTAGCCTGAATTGGTCATTGTCAATATGTGACAGTCATAATATAATAAAGGGAAGGAATATAATTATAATAAGCAATAATGTACAAATTATACGAATTATTATTGAGCGTCAAGATATACCGCCCCGTTGGTTGAGTGGTTAGCGAACCTGATTTCGCATCAATGGGGCCCGGGTTCGATTCCCGGCTGGGACAAACATTTGTGTGATGAGCATAGATGTTTGTATTTCTGCGTTTGGGTGTTTATTAAATATATAAAAGTATGTAATTCTATGTATTAGTATCGTTGACTAACAGTTAACACCCATAACACAAGCAAATAATTTGTTTACTTTGGGGTTAGATCAGTTGGTGTAATTCGTCCCGGAATATATTAATTTAATTAATACCTACATAAACTGTTAATTAAATAATGTTTAGTTTACCCTATTATTAAATCATTTAAAAGCAAAGAGATTATGCAAAAGGTCTTAACCACCGTAAATTTCATGACGCTAAAATGGCAAGATCCACTAAAGTGCAGTCCATGGACTGCACGTGTCTTGTCTAGTACGTAAGTACATAGAAATCGTTGTTTAAGCGCAGTAAAACTGCAACAATTGACTTCCAGTCCTGTATATCTGCAAACCTGAATTAGATAACATATTTACATGGGACCA
Source organism: Apodemia zela (assembly GCA_018236825.1). Lineage (NCBI taxonomy): Eukaryota > Metazoa > Arthropoda > Insecta > Lepidoptera > Riodinidae > Apodemia > Apodemia zela. The sequence goes on from DWBA01001333.1 coordinate 3,482, forward strand.
AATTGGAAGTACACCCTCACAAACAAAATAAAAGAATTTTCTGAAACAAAATGAAAGATAACAAAGAATTTCCTTTTTGCGAAATCAGTCGAAAACAGTACCATTCGCGAAACGTATTCAAATAAAATAAATTTAGATTTCCAACAGAATAAAGATTTTTAGTACAAAACAATGAACGACCTTTAAAACATTTAATACGCAGCCATTTAATATGGATTATGAGCTCAGTTTTCTGGACATTTTTGTGAGATTGATGATAGTTCTGTTGCGTTGGCGTTTCCTTTTCCAAACACGGCCATTTTATATAAAACTACAGCTATTAAAAGATTGAATTACATTAATCTATCAAGTTTTCAAGCATTCTATTTTCAACCGACGATATAACGAAGGTTATCAGTTTAACATGTATGTGTGTGTTGGTCCAGGCTTCTTTGACGAATAGAATGCCGTTTGCCAGGCAGGTCGTAAAAGGCAACTGATTAGTTAAACCACTGACTAAGCACTTGTACTTTATTTGTACCGGTTTCGCTTTTTAAAAGCTTTTAAAAAGCGAAACCGATCGATTGTTTTAAATATAATATATATTAACGTGTCGTGAAATAAAGTAAGTACCTACAAGTGCTTAGTCAGTGGTTTAACTAATAATGGAATTTCACCAAGTGCCGACGATTGTAAGTGTAGGCAACTGATTGGCTATGCGTGTTACTACCATCGTGACTACTGGGTGGTAGAGTGGCATAGACGCTATAAAGCGGTGGTACCAAATACCCGGACGAGATATTGCGGAACTCTACCACCTAGCAGGCACGATGGTAGTGACATGCATAGCCAATCGGTCGCCTTTTACGATCTGCCTGGTGAACGGCAGTTAGTTTTATTCTTCAAATGAGCCCGGACTATCACGCGGGATATAATATTGTATTGAAATATATACAAAAATGAAAAATGTTTAAAAACAACAAAGAAAAACATCGACACGCGGGATTTGAACCTGCGACTGTCTCCCTAAAGCCGGGACGCTCTACCTCTGAGCTAGTGTCGACAGGCTCAAATGAGTTCATCGTTCATCATCATAATTTTGATCAGTACTTTCGTATTTCTAATTAGAAACACGAAAGTACTGATCAAAATTATAAATGTGAATTTCGTCTGTAACGATGAACTTTGAAAATTGACGTATTTCATAATGTGCATTCTTTTCTGTGACACGATGTATACATTAGAATCGTTGAATAACACCCAATTCACAATCAAATGATTTGGTTATTTTGGGGCTGCATGAATTCGTGTAATCTTTCCAGCGATATCTGTATTTATTCGTATTATAATATTATCTAATTATAAATAATTAAGGTCATTCTATGAGGTACTATAATCCGACACGTCATTACTGAACTCAAATACCTAATAATCACGATGGTCATTACACATATAGCCTTCGTTCGGCACATTCAAGAGAACCGGACCAACATGGAAAAATCCATTTCCACGCAGTTGTTATTCCTTTATTAACTATTTTATGGGAACGATAAATAATGTGGGTAGCAACACTTTAGAGTTGTGTCTGAGATTACAAATATATTGACCTCTGGCATTATGCCAGATCTATAACGATAATTTTAATAATAGCTTCAAATTTTACTCGGACTTGAATGAAATTCTTCTTTAGCGAGACGATTCAATCGTCAATAATGAAAAAATATAATGAAATAGTTATCCATTTTGTTACTTATTTGAACTTTTATGAGACATTTGACAATCACCTTGATGAAGGACTTGTAAGTCCTAATTAATTAATTTAAGACTTACTATAGTGTAAACACTATAGTAAGTCTTAAATTAATTAGGACATTTGCTGATTAAACGCTTTTAGCCGTTTTATATTATCTTTAAACATTTCGAAAAGCTTTTTACAACTTGAAATATTAAAAGATAATAAATTGTGTTGTTACAAATTTTTACATAGAAGAAAAAGTATTTTATCATGCATAAGTTTATCGGCTACCTTACCCTCCAAACCGAAACGCCAGTGGCAAGGATTGATGCTATTGTGTCAGGAATAGGTAAAGTGAGGGTACCAAACTCGGGAAAATGTTGCGGAACTTTACCACAATTATTGGCAGTGACACGTTTGGCCAATCATTCGGCTTTTACGAACTGCAGTTTTCAATAAAACTATTTTAATAAAACTTCCATTCTTCCAGGTAGATCTTTTATTTTGTTTTGTTTAATTTTGTTGACCTTAAACAATAAGAACAGAATGAGTAAAAACGTATTAACGTAATCAAAGTAAACCCTTTTCTACAAAAGTAAATTAAGCATATGTGGATTTTTTTCTCCTATCAGGCAACATTTCAATAGAATGACTTCTCATAATTTATTAAATTATTTTTGAGGTTAAAATAGAGTTTTATATCAGAATATATTTTGTTAGGTAGCATTTATGCATGTAATAGAATCCTTAAATATTTCTACTAATTATGAGATGAGTTGTGATAACCGTTCATCGTACAGAATGTAATTATTTAACAAAATTACTAGAGTTCTTTACAGTATGAGTGGCTCTTGTGCACTGACGTACAGATTATTGGAGTAAGCCTTTAAAGGCTTACTTGAAATGGTTACACTTTTTGTATAACAACTGACGCTCTATGGGTAATTATTCTAAGGTTTTGTCTTTGTAGCATTAGTAAAAATATGTGAGACTTATTAATAAATCGGAAATACAGCCAGTCTGAAATTTTTTAGTTTCAATCGTAAGCTATATTTTGTAAAATAACTACTTCTCGTCCCGAAACATTTCATATTAGAAACTAGCTGGCCCACGCAGTACTAAAACATCGTGTCCGGGTTTTCATATACCACCGTATTGCCTGGTCCTGCCGTAATAGCGTCAATGCTTATCATTGTCGTATTCCGGTTTGGAGGGTAAGTTTTGCGGTAAACTTACCATTCCAACACATGGATAGCAACGCATCATTAACATCTTTAGTGTCTATAGTGATGGTTGTCTCTTTCCATTAAGAGAGCAAATTGCTCTCTTAATTGCTTGCTTGCTTGTTTTTTTATTTAATGTAAGATTTCACCCCTCTATTACCATCCTAGGATTAATTTTGTCTAAAAAATCCTGTCTTATTCTTCGTCTACATCGTAAGAACAATATCTGTGAAAAATGTCAGCTTTCTTGGTCCAAGAGTTTCAAGTCAGGATTTTTCTTTTTATATATTCAGATTTTTCAACAAAAAAACTGTTTTTAAATAGCAAGCCTAAATTCCAAAGAAAACGCTGATGCAGCAATCGAGTTAAGCGGAACAAAATCGATTTGTGCAAACATTTCGCCTCGTCACCTCACATTATTCAACTCCACAATAATAGGGAGGAGTAAATTGCTGTAATTAATAGTTTTGTTCGGAAGCTCTGAAATGAACTGCCTCATTTTATGAGTAATTAGACCTCGTTTGCTAATCTCCATTTATCATTTGAAGTTCTTTGTTTATAGTTTTAGAATAATTATGAACTAGTACATAAAGAATTATTTCCTGAAGTGAATGGATGTAGCAGCTACTTTTGGTAAGTAAAAGAAAAAAAGCGAGAATTTAGGTTTCAAACTTACTTAATATTAAATATTTTGTAAAAAGTGAGTAAAGGCATATATACTTATGCGTATAGGAAAAATATCAGGTTCTTTTTCTGGAAAGACTGTTTATTCACTAAAGATTTCTCGATCCGCCAAATCATGGTAATAAATAAATAAATATTTATGTAATTATATATGATAAATAAATTTACCGCCGCATTGGTCGAGTGTTTAGTGAAATTGATATGCAAAAATGATTGATACCTTTCATAAAAGAGTTGACATGGAGAAAAAAATAAATCAAATTAATAGAGCCTAAAATATTTAAATCTATAAATTTGCAGATATTTAATAAAAAATATAATGAGGACAAAACATACTTTATTCGGACTACCTACTTAAAGTTGATTTCATAAAAAAACTACCTTTAAAAAATCATCAAAAAAATTTTAGTACCGAATTTATGATTATAAATAAAAATACTAATTAAAGTGTTGCATGATGTGCATTTTTTCTGTGACACGTTGAATAAAAATCGAGAAGAGAAGGTATTATTCTCATTACTCGTAGACAAAAAATTAATATTGTGTCTAAGATCTAAGTTTGTATACCAACCAGTACCTCATTAACATTGCAGTGAAGGCACAAAAATTAGAAATGAAAAGAGACTTTTTATACAAAAAGTTTTGGAGGAAAATACACAAAACTTTTGCTTGAAATGAAGCCGAGGTTAAAATTCATTTATTTTGTTTTGCTACAATTCAAACAGATGGTACAGTCGACAGGATTTTACGGAATTGAAAGTATATAAAATAATTTTTTCATTGCACACTGACACGGTACCTATTTTTTATCGCTGAAAAGTTATTTCCATAGTTAAAATATTGAACTATTTAAGTTGTGTTTGATATAGAATTTTGATTTAATATTATTATTAAAACATTTTTAATTTAAGATGCTAACATACAGTTTGTTTCAAACACATATTTTGTAATACCAAATAAATAGACGGTAAAACTTGATAAATAACTTTGGAACTTGATGTTATTTTTTGTATAATTATTATACAATAGGAAAGAAGTAGATGGCTGTCCTCATGAACCATCACCTATAGACACTACAAACGTCAACAGTGAGATACCATCCATGTTACGAGGATATACACCTGCTGGAAATGTATATTAAGATCATTTGGAGAATTCAGATGGAATACTAATTTTGCCATAAAAACAAAATTTTATTGAAACGCGTACGTATTACAGCTAAGTAAATATTTAAATCGTAACCTTACTAAAAACTACGAGCAATTGAGTAGAAGCTCTTTTATTATATTTTCTACAGCAAACTTCAACTTGACTACTAGCATAGTCAAGGAGTTAAAATTCCGCATTTATCGAGCCCTGGCTTTAGATAAATTAATTATATATTGTTTTTCCTATATTTTCATATAATATATTTATTACAAACTCTTCTAAATTATATTCATTAACGGTGGATTTTTATTGAAATGTAATTACCCAACACTGCTAAAATTCTAAACCAACATAAAATATTTTATTAAAATATGAATGTCTTATGTACTCGCGTAACGTTTTTCTAACTAGTTTATTTTTTTATATCATACCTAGGAAAACAAACAACCAGATAGCTCTCCTAATGGAAATAGAAACCATCGCCTATAGACACCAAAGATGTTAATGGTGCGTTGCTATCCTTGTGGCGGGATAGCAATGCCACATGTATAAGTATACAGGCTACCTAACCCTCCAAACTGGAACACGACAAGAACAAGCATTGACGCTATTGCGGCAGGAATAGGTAAGTAAGGCGGTGGTACCATAAACCCGGGCGAGACTTTGTGGAATTCTACCACTTAGTAAACAGTTTATAAGCGTGTCATGATATAACTTCACTTTTTACTGTAGACACACAATTTTATCCGTCTCTTGTTAAATAATAGTGGTATGTTGTTTGAGCCTAGACAAGCACTAACGTGATTACGTCAACAATAGTTAAATCTTTGATTCCAATAACCTATTTTTCTGATAGAATTAAGTACAGCTCATCGTTAATACCCTCTGCTTGCCAAATAATTAATACGGTAAAAAATATTTTGAGGGAATATTATAAAACATTTCAAAATTCCTGTAATGAAAATTTATGTAATGAAAAATATACCTCCACTAATGTGCCTTTGTCTTAAAAATTCAATAACCTGTTTCGATAATGTAAAATTACAAAACACAATATTAATTTCAATGAAAGGATTGGTAATATAAACTTTTGTATTCGTGGAAATATTGAAAAAAGTTTTCCTTTAAATTCATCGGCATGAAAGAACTCGTTTCACAAAACCTTACAAACAATAAAACTAATTTAAAGGCTTTTGAATAACGTATTTTTCAGAAGCCCTTATAATTTGCTTTGTATGAAATACATTTTAATAATTATTATGTTTGTAACGGTTTGGAATCACCGTTAATGGTGCTATTCTTCGGTGATTGAATGCGGTAACGTAAAAAAACACGTTAATTGCAATATTTTAATAAGCACACCTGTACTAATACTATAAAGCTGAAGAGTTTGTTTGTTTGAACGCGATAATCTCAGGAACTACTGGTCCGATTTGAAAAATTCTTTCAGTGCTAGACAGCCCATTTATCGAAGAAGGCTATAGGCTACTTTTTACCCGACTGAGTAAAGAGAAATAATGTTTTTGGGTCACGCGAACGAAGTCGCAGGAAACTACTAGTTTCACAATAAAGCTGCTTTGATCATAGCGAAACCGCTTGGATAATAATGTATGTGTTATTTTTTTTTTGAAACAGTATAATGGCCAATTGCACTCACCTTGTCTTAGCTTAGGACAATCTTTATTAGCATGCTGTCACTTTCTTTTCATTTAAGATAAAAAATGACGGCATACTATTTAGCATTCTCCTTACTAACTTACTAAAACAATGTTAGTGCAATTTGCCGTAAGTGTGTTTATTAAAATATTGCAATTAAGTGTTCAGTTTTCTAATAAAAAGCACAAATACCACTTCTAATTTTTGTGCAATTCATCTAAAATTAAATGGCAGGTTATACGCATATTATGTGATATAGTGGTCGAAATTGAATAAGGTATACAAAATCTATCTCAAACACAAAATCTAACCCTAGTTGATGAAGCATGAACAAAATCGCAGTTACGTATAACAGAAATTTGCATTGCAACATTTGCAAACGAGATAATTTAAACGCAGTAAAACTGCGCTCTTCCCATCTCATGTATGTCCGGAACCCTGTATTAGATCTTCACCAAATTATAATGGGACCACCTCGGAAGTATAGTCTTTCAATTAAAAAAATAATTTTTTAAATCCGTCCACAAATGCCGGAGTAATCACGTAACATACACACAAAAAAAATCATACAGGCGAATTGAGAACCTTCTCTTTTTGGGAAGTCAGTTGAAAATGGGAACCAAAGTATGATTGAATAACGGATAAAATATACCAGCTTATGAAGAAACCACGCAACTAGGGTTATACTAATACCACAAGAAGCCGTATTTACCGAGTAAAACATAAAAGCAAACAATTTAAATTTAAAAAAAAGCATCTTTACATCCGTATCCCCGAAGAGCTAGGTAGAGGTGCATACAACTAGTGCATCCACGATTACCCGAAGATACTCGGTCCCACAATGTGATAGGTGGCAAGCCTATCGCCAACCGTGCACTTTTC
>DWBA01001334.1:0-10789 GCA_018236825.1 Apodemia zela
ATATTTCACCTTTTCATTATGGATTTCCGCAAAGTAACGCCTGAGTCAATAAAATAACAAAATGTATCTCAGATTTAAATTGACATGGCGACAGGTCGGTTTATAAAGACTGTCTAGAAAAATGTTGAGTATACACTGAATGGTCGATTTAGCAGCAATTAGAAGATACATTTTTGATCTCGAATTCCTTTGAGGCTATAAACGAATCATACCTAAATTATCACACAAGCAAATAATTTTAGGTTAAGTTACGTGAGATTGGAATTCACTGACCTCGTTGTAATGTGATCATATTCAAGGGAAAACATGTAGAATTAAATGATAATTTTTATTCGTAGTACAATTTGGAGCTTGAAAGGTGACAAATCAAATTTTATTTTTAAGTTATTAAATGGTAGCTATACTTACAGAGTAGCTTGCCAGATTAGCCACGATTCTATAAATAGGTACCTGTTTGTTTATGTATGTATTACTAGGATATTTTATAGTAGTAGCGATATATTTTTTATTTTTTTTTTGCTAAACCGATATGACTTCTGTAAACCATCCGTAGATTATAAATCCCAATTGTTTTTGTTTTTATTTTTTAAGATAATTGATACTTTTAATAAGTCTGTCAATTCTAAACATTTAATGTTAGTGTGTCATTAAATTCATCCAAAACACTAAGATAACATTATAAAATACTTTTAGTTGGAATAATTTAATACAGAAGGGTGTTATTTAATTCTAAATTAACGAAACTTTAAGTACTAAGATGATTCATGGATATAGATGTATTTGATAGTCTGGGATTCGGTTTAATAATAGTGACCTTTAGTGCTAAGCATATTTAGATCAGATACGAAAATAAATGAAACTACATATTTATTCGATAATTTTCTATATTAAGCACCAAACCAAGTTTGGAATGTTCTGTATTGCACCAAAATGTAAACAATTATTATTGTTCATTAAAATACACTTTGCAAATAAATATTACATCACCTGAGCGGGGTTAATCTATCAAATATAATCATGTCTTTTAATTTTTTCTAACACATAAAAGGTCACCATTACAATACCATACAATAAGAAGAATTGACCTTAAGCTCGTCCTTAGTGCTGGGCTGACATCATTGCTTATGAATGTAAATTTAATGCGATGCAGATTCTTAAATAAAACTGTATTAAACCGGTTAATGATACACTCAATGATCATATTATACTTTTAAATACAGAAATATTAGTGCTAGATCATACGATGCGCAGCCACTCTCACGTCATGCAGCGTTATACATATAGTGAAATTATTAAATATTAATTGCGTACCCCGTAAAAGATCTTGCGTGAAGATATGTATGTATCAAATATTATTTTTTATAAATTTTACTTCTTTTTTCACCTTAACCTATTTCTTATCAGTGATTTTACTTAAACCAGCAAAATCTAATCCGTAATAAGGAATAATGTTGACAATCAAACAAAAAACTCCAAGAAGTGATATAATTCGACGACATTGCTGCAACTTATCGTGTGCTCTGTCTAACATGAATATTAATTAACGGCTCGGATTGGTATCAACTAAAAATATAAAGCACGAACAATTTTAACTTAAAATGATGTTATCCTATGATGTCAGCGTAGCAATAAACACAAACTTTACAATCTAAACATGCAATTTTATCATAGATGGAAAAGAAATGGGAAGTGTTTCACTTTTACAATATTTTTAAATAACCACTATGAATCAGAAAAATATGTAATAATAAATAAATACAGCTGAAAAAATTACACGGATGGAAATCCGAAATTAAACCAATTAATTGCTTGTGTTAGTGAACAATACTAATACAGATAAAAACTGAAATATATTAAATAAACATCCAAACCCAGAAATACAAACATCTATGCTCATCACATGTTTGTGTACCAGTCGGGAATCGAACCCGAGCCCCGTCTATTGCTTAGCTATTGAAGTGATTACTCATCCAAGCAATTACACAATAGAAATCTGTTAATAGCTATTATTATGAACAATTAACAACATATATTTTGTACATTTTCTGATGCTACTATTAAATTCCGCTAAGGATAAATTTCAGCAAATAATTTACTATTTTTCTTCTTCTAGTTCTACTGCAATAACGAATAGAACAAGGATGAGAGAAAAGTTAATGTCATCAGGTTGACGATATTTCCGTCCACCTAACTCTACAGAATACTACCGAGTGAGAATATTTTATTCTAATACTAAACAATCTTTTATATTATGATTTAAAGTAAACACCTCCCAAAAGCCTCAATACCGTCTCGCATTCTGCAGTGAATAATAATGGAGTGCCAGACTTAACAACGGTATTGAAGTCCCACGTTTTGAAAGCAAAAGTCTAAGAAAAACAATTAACCCCTCTTAACACTGCTCTCTGTATTAGTTAAAATGATAATGGTTTGTACAAATAGTGACTTCATTGTGCTTAACGTATCAAATACAATCTCAGCCTCTGGGTGAGTTTCGAAGCTGTGTGTTTTTATACAGAATTATCACAATTCAATATTATTTAGTAGTGTTTGCACATAAATTGGAAAATTATATTGAAATGTACGATTAAATATATACATTGTATTTGAATCAAAGGTATAATCTATCTCTACATTCAATAAAATTGTATGTGAATTCTGTACACTAAAAATATTTTTTAGGTCTCTATGCTTCAAGGGTGTCAACGAGATCCACTTGAAGCTTGATGTCCTTTGGTCAGAGAGCTGTATCTTTTGAACCGTAATAGATAGACACTTCAAAATAATTATGTCTGACCTTACCTGACCTTAGACCTAGACCTTAAAGTCTGTGTTTTTTAATGATATAATTTGGTATAGTAATTTATTTGACATAGCTCATCTATATCAATATTATAAATGCGAAAGTTTGGATGTATGGATAGATGGATGAATGTTTGTTGTTTAAGCACGCCAAAACCATTTAACGGATTTCGATGAAATTTGGCACACAGGTAGTTAATGACCTGGAATAGCACATAGGGTACTTTTTATCCCGAAAAATCGTTCCCGTGGCATTCACCAAAAACTTTTATAATGCAGCGGGCTGCAGGCTGCAGCTAGTTATAAATACATAAGAAAGAATTGTATGAATATTATCTATGCAAACAGTTTACTCTAGCTACAGTTTACAATCTCTGGCTAGAGTATCAATTACAAGTTGTTTAACCAAAATTCATAACAGAATATCACGTAAATGAGCTGTTATTAAGAACATGAAGAATTTACTCAAAAACTACTTCTTAAAAATTTTCAAAATTTAATCTTGCATGTCTAAAACAAATAATATACATTTATTAACTGAGTTTTCTAATTAAATCGATGTACCTCGTACAGGTATAGTATCTAAGACCCTAAGAGCTAGTTATAAGAATATTCTCTATTGACCAATAAAATCTTACTATTTGAGAAACATTTTAAAACCGACCCTACAAAGAAACACTAAGAGAGAAGTTTTAATTGAAGTTTAGTTATTTGTGATTAATTCTGTATAAAAACAAATATTTAATGTACCCGGTACAGCAATTTTCACTAAGAGCGCTCAATGCGCACCGAAAATTAATTTAACATCCGAGTTTGAACATAAACTAACTAAATAAATACTTAATATCATAAAACATTACAAGTAAAAAATTACTGAATAGGAATTAAATCGTCTCTCGCTCACTTTCAACGTCGCGTTATGGAAATGTATGACAATTTACCCAACCAAACACCTGGTCATTCTTACACGAAGGCTGCCATAATTCTTTATATCTCTTCATATCAAATCTTCAACAATACGCTATTCAGTACGCGTAGGCCCCTTATCCGCGGTATATTACATGTATTAACTTCCGTATAAAGTATATCTCACAGCAATTAGCCTTATAAATCTCTACATCGTCTGTTCAACGCTGGTTCCAGCGTATTTGACCACAATCCCGCGAATCGATCAAAAGCGACATCACATTAAAGAATCTCAAAGGTTTGGACACGGGCGAGATACATTAGAATAAATAATACGACTCTATCGACCCGTGTCTAGCGGAACGCGTCGAAAATAAAGTACAAGCCAGCAGTGTATAGTATATTATGTATAGGGTCGTAGTTGCGATGCGCTAGAGTCACCAATGATGCGGTTCCGAGGCGACACTGACCGTACGCCCACTGTCTCTTTCTAACCTGAAAGAAAAGGTTAATCATAAATTATATGTTCTTTCCCGGTGTATGATTTCGCAATCTTGGCCACGGGAAATTCGCGCGTTGCGAACGGTGAAGCGTCGGTCGGATCGGCGGCCGATCGAAACACATGTATGAATCAACGCAGCGCGCCCGTCGCGCCGAATAGTCGAGGAATCAAAATGGTTTAGTTGTATTCGCCGCGAAATCTATATTAATACTAGCTGACCCGGCAAACATTGTTTTGCCATATAAATTATTAGGGGTTGATGGTAGAGGGCTGAAAATTTAGGGTTGTATGAAATTTTGTATGTTGTAACATAAAAAAATAAAAACAAAAAATTTTGTCTAAAAAATAAGAAAAAATATTTTAGGGGTATACCACCCTTAACATTTAGGGGGATGAAAAATTGATGTTGGCCGATTCTCAGACCTACCCAATAGGCACACAAAATTTCATGAGAATCGGTCCAGCCATTTCGGAGGAGCGAACATTGTGACACGAGAATTTTTTATATAAGATTAAGCTTTAATAAATTAAACTATAAATTTCAAAAGACAGAACGACGATAAAATTGTTTATTTAATAAAAAATAATTCATTACAGATTAAATAACTGATGTTAGCTCTAGTTAGAATAAAAACGCACTTACTAGCATGGTTTTTTTCAATTGGATTCTATTAACGCTTTTCACCCAATAAGAAGAGGGTCATCGTACTCCTACATCGGAACTCAACAATAAAAATAAAAAAAACAATCTTAACTATTAACATAGCGCTCATGAACAGTTTGGTGAAATCAGAAACTTCAGTAGACATTTTTTATCGTGATATATTCAATTTCTTGCTCTTTTCTCTTGAAAAAATATTTTAAGTATAAACTTATACAATCGAAGTAAGCCCGCTATATAAATTGAGCGAGAACTAGCCTGTAAACGAAAAAAACTAATGCCATTTCAGAAAAGTATTGAGCACAAAATGTAACGGGAATATAAAAGTTTGTAGAGGAGTTTTTGGCAACTTATACGTTGTAATGGTGGATTTTATCAGTCTTTTACCATAGTACATTTAAACTAAAACATAAATAACAACCTAAGTGAACATTTTCCCTGTAAAGCAGACAATAAATTGTGGAATCAGTCAGCGCTGAATGCCGCCGTGTTCCTTTGACAAAATCCGGTGTAGCTCGTGACGGGAACACACGGCCCATCTGTCAGTGACAGATTTTGTTCCGGTGCGCCGCTAGTTTGTATTTCAGATTTTTGCCATTATTTTTTATGTGACAAAAGCATTTGACGCCATATATCGTATTTGACAATAGCTTACCCCAAGTGATAAACAAGACAAAGATTGAATATAAAACATTATTAAATATACTTTAGTGTAATTTGTTTTTAAATACAACTAGTTTTAATATATTTAGACATCTAAGAAATAAATGGATTACCGAAGTATATGCAAAAATTGGACACTGCACTAGGGATGCTATAGTGTGTCGCTGCGGCAGAAAATGGCAACACGTATATGTATAATGTATATAACGATTTATCGGTAAACTTAATAGTTTTCCCCCGTGTTGCAATGTCTCGCCCGCGTCTGGTACCAGCGCATTACCTACTCCTGTCGCAACAGCGTCAGTGGTTGTCACCGTACTCTCCAAACTGGAGCACGTCCAGTTTGGAGAGTACGGTAGCCGTTAAACTAATGGCAAAAAGACTGCACCACAAAGATTAATAATATCTTTGGTGTTAAAAGGTGATGATAGCTCTTTTCAGAAGAACTTCATTGTTTGCTATTTTATGATATAAAAAATCTGTAAACTAGTTCACAAAGCAGTCCATCATTGAAACTTCCCGCTAATTAATTAAGGTGTTTTAAGCGAAAAGGCACAAAATTTGTAAAAATGACAGTATTTTAATTTTTGAAAACTATATATTTTTAAAATGATGACCGATTTTGATCTTTAGAATGATATTCAACGCAATTGTTGAGTTCCAAAATGTTTCATTAGCGCTAAAATCGATAGGTTGAAAAATGTCTAAGAAATGTCAAAAAACTTTTTAAAAATACCGCACAAATCAATTTGACACAGTTTTAAAGTAAAAGAGCTGATAAAATTTGGAAACCAATCGGTGTATTAGTCTGAAAGTTTTTTTTTAAATATTATGTAAGTTTGCTGTAAACAACATAGTTTTAATTTTTGAAATGCTGTTACTTTTTAAAACATGATTCGATTTTGATTTTTGAAACTGTATCAAGTAGGTGTTTTAAAGAACTAAAATATTGGAGGTCGAAAAATGATTGGTTGTACATTTTTGATTAATGTCGAAAAAACACTTTTTCCAAAATTTTCCGTCCAACGATGACTCCCTAACGGATGAACCGATTTTATTTTTACGCATTGCAATTTACGCATTGGACACAGTTTTTTGAGGAAAAAAGCCGATTAGATTTTGTTGAATACAATTGGTATATTAATCTGGAAGTAATTGAAAAAAAAACTGATTCGCCAAAACTTTCTTGAGGTTTTTTCAAAAACATTTCCTAGACCGAATTAGTTCAAATTTTCACGAAGTCTAAGTTAAGTAGCATTCAATCAAATGCCATCAACCGCGTTTCGATCTGCCAAGCCATTCAATAGTCTTGAGATTTTTACATACACACATACATGTCCACACACCCACACACACTCGCGCGCACACACACACTGTATGACGTGTGAACATATACATACATAGTGACGTCATCGCGAAAATATTTGGAAATAGTTTCTAGAACCGCAAAACGGGTAAAATCAGTAAATTCCTTATACACGTACTAACGTACTACGTAGCGGGAAGTTAAAAAAAGGTATGTTATACATAAAATAAAAAATCGTTAATGCTTGTGGTGCTTTTTTAAACGATTCTTACCATTTGAGCGATAGTATCTAGTCGGGATCAGAACCAGAATGTCTCTTACTCTACCTTATACGAGTAGGTAGTAGTAGTAGGAGTAGGTAGGGGGATGGTAATGCCACATGCACATCTTTGCCGGCTACCTTACCCTCCAAACCGGAACACGACAATGACACGCAATGACGTTATTGCTATAGGAATAGGTATAGCGGTGGTACCAAATACCCGGGCCAGACGTTGCGGATCTGTACCACCTAGTAGTCACGATAGTAGTGACATATATAGCCAATCGGTCGTATTTTACGACCTGCCTGGCAGAACAGCAGTTGGTAACAATTTTTTTTTCTTCACGCCTCTATTCCCCGAAGAGGTAGGCAGAGGTACAACCAGTGCACCGAAGATTAGCCGAAGATACTCGGTCCCACAATGTGAAAGGTGGCTAGCCTATCGCCAACCGGACACTTTTCCAATCCCGGGCAACGTTGATTTTATCAGAAAACTTAAAAAACACATTTTTTAATTGACCGACCCGGTAATCGAACCCGGGACCTTGTGTGAACTTCGAGACCGGACCACTAGACCACAGAGGCGACAGTTAGTCTATTCTCCACAGGAGCCCGGACCTACCCGGGGAACCTTATACAGGTGTTAATTTATTGGAACACATACCTCTTGCTAAAGTATTTAAAGATCACTCACTCACTAAATTATTCCTGTCTCTTCCAATCCTGTCCAATTTTTGTACCAATGTAACCATTTTTTTAGAAGATAAATAAAAAAATCGTCAAATTCAAATATAGATTTCGATAACGATCAGTGTTCAGTTCAATAAAAGATGACCTAGATTTGAATAATAATCCTGACAAGTAGTACTTTGTTGGAAAATAAAAATCAGATAACTGAAAATATTTCAAGTGATCATTTGAACAAAGTGTGCCAAGAGGTGCCTTCGAAGTGATAATGTGCGAGCAAATGTTAGGAAATGTTTTCACCGTCGAATTTTCACTACATCACAGATAATTTGAAAATAACATGTACATGCTTACCGGATAAAACTAAAGAAAAGAATGTACAGCATGAAACACGTAAATTAGTATTTTAAATTATAATCATAAATTCGGACTTTTTTTTCATGATTTTAAACATAGTTTTTTTATGAAATCAACTTTACGTAGACCGAGTAAAGTATGTTATTCTTTATTATATTTTTTATTAAATATCTGTTAATTAGAAGATTTCAAAATGTTAGTCCTTATTACCTTGTCTTAACTTTATTTTTTTTTATTTATGTCATCTCTTTACAAAAGGTGTCTATTATTTTTCTTTTTAATGTATTGATCTGTTACCTATGGCCATTACACTCGTATAATGTGTACGTGTACAGGTATAATAAAACAAAATTAAAAAAAAATATTATCATAAGCAGCTTAAGAAAAGGAGTGAAATACTATCATAAGTATTTGCATGTAAAGTGTTGCCAACACGAAACCATGTGGTTATATATAAAAAAAAATTAAGATCTCATGTAGACTACAAGGCCTTACGTCTCAAACTCTACACCTTAGTTAAAATATATGGTTTGGCCGTTTCGCTACTATTGTATATAAAATAGCTATGAACAGTGAATACATTTTTTACCTTACGACTAGACTGACTAGCGAAATGGCCAAGCTACATATTTTGACTAAGATGTAGACTATGTGGAGTTACAGCTTATAGACGTTAGGGCGTGTAGAATGAGAAGCTTGATCTAAATGAGATCTGATAACTTTTTATATATAACCACATGGTCTCGTGTTGGGAACAATTTACATTAAAAAATATTTCTGATAGTATTTCACTCCTTTTCGTAAGTTAATTATGATAGTATATTTTTTTATCTTGTTAATTTTTTCTTTGTTTTCAAACAGCTGAAACACATATTTCAGCTGTTTTTTTATTTTTCTTAAACATATAACTTACCTAGGTGTCGAAATAGCAAGTAACATCTAGTTCCGTAATCATTTTGTACGTAATCCCCCGGGCTCGCTAGTGCTTTATAAAGCGCAAGTTCGGTTAAACGTGGAGTATTGTTCGCACCTTAAGGGTTGGAGCAGCTCAAAATCAAACCCTTTTATTTTATAAAATTTAAAGTAGAGTGGCACGGCTTGTCGACAATCCTTACTAGTGGTCTTACACCACTTAGTATCCAGAGAAAAATTGTATCTCTATGTTTGTCCTACCTACTGTATAAATGGGGAGTGTTCTGATGAGCTATTTAAATATGTAGTGGTGGCACGGACGTGCTGTCATCGCACTACACGCCATTGTGAGCGATTCCATCAAGAACATATTGCAGTTTGTCGTCCACAGCTATTCGATTTGCTCTTACCTTCTTTATACAAACACTCAAACTCTAGAACAGCTTACCTCGCAAGGTTTTTCTGAGTAGTTTTTATATGGGAATATTTAAGAGGAGGGTCAATTAAATTCTCAGAAGCTTTGTGTTGCAAATGTCCATGGGAAGGTGTAACTGCTTTCTATCAGATGGCTCACTCACTGGTATGCTTGCAAATACTTTAAAAAACATTTAAATGTACATTTAAAAAAAACATTATAAGTAAAGTATGGAATTTCTTCAAATCATCACATTCGGCCGACGCGACGTTACTAGTGTACACAACTTTTGGTGCACTTAAGTCTAACAAGCATAACAATGAGCCTATAAATAAATATACATACATTAAAACAAATTTAAAAAAATCGTTAAGTCAGATAATTTCATCGAAGCTAAATTTACATTTCACATCAACGCATAAAATAATTTTTCATTTTGCATAATATGTAAAAGTCTTATGGACTATGCTTGCCTAAACACATATATGTTTATCACAATATCTTGGTATTACATGAGCAAAAAGTTTGACAACGTACTTCCCTTATTTAAGTTACGTAAAAATTGCCTTAAACAATCAACGACCATCCATGTGGCCATTGAGACCGTTCTCTTGGGATTAATATCCGGGGTAGGGGAATTTATCTTTATTCTCTCTTGCCCATTATTTTACTTTGCTATCGGAAATTTGGATTTCGCGAACAATTTCCTTCGGTTTTTGCAGTGATAAAATTTTAAAGATTTTTGCGCAGCCAACCGGAATACTTTTAATGTAGCCTATTTGGTTTTGTTCGCTGCTAATTACACTATAGTTGGCGAACAATTTACAGGTTAAGTTAATAAATGAAAATGTTACCTGGTGTATTGATTTCTGCTTACTGATTTTAATCTAATTTACGTACGTAAAAAAATAAACGTAAAAAAAATAATTTACGTACGTACATTTACGCTAGATCCCTTGCGAGATAGGAAGAGAGATCCGAGTGGCATATGACACAATTCTTGCATATTAAACAACATCATTAAAACGTAAAGCTAATACGTCTTAATTCCACGTGCATAAGTTTCCCAGCTACCTTAACCTGCAAACCGGAACATGACTGCAGTGACAGGTATTGAGGCAGGAAAAGATAAGGCGATGGTAAATGTAAATCTTAATTATTATAAACTAGCTGCTGCGTGCAGCCCGCTGCATTATAAAAGTTTTTGGTGAATCCCGCGAGAACGACTAATTTTTTCGAGATAAAAAGTAGCCTATGTGCTATTCCAGGTCATCTTCTACCTGTGTGCCAAATTTCATCCAAATCCGTTCAGTGGT
>DWBA01001335.1:0-10786 GCA_018236825.1 Apodemia zela
TTTATATATTTAATAAACACCCAAACCCAGAAATACAAACATCTATGCTCATCACAGAAATGTTTGTCCCTGCCGGGGATCGAACCCGGGCCCCATTGATGCGTCAGGTTCAGCTTCGCTAGGTTCGCTAACCACTCGACCAACGGGGCGGTCAAATAAAATCAATAGGTTGAAACTATCGATTTTATAGCTAAGAAAACATAATTAGAAGTTAATAATTGCGTTAAGTGTCATTCGAAAGATCAAAATCGATCATCATTTTGAAAATATACCTTTTCAAAAATTCAAATACTGTCAATTTTTCAGTTTTGTTCTTTTTCGCTTAAAATACCTTAATTTAGCAGAAATTTCAAGGATGTCCTGCAGGGTCATCCGGCTTACAGATTTTTAGTTACGAGATTGATTTCTAGAGAAATCTCTAAGCGTTGAGTTTTTTCCTATCTCGACTTAAGCAAAATTTTTCGAAAATTCTCGAGTAAAAACTCTACATTTTTAGTGTGAACGACACACCATCGCCTATAGACACCAAAGAAGATAATGGTGCGTTGCTATCCATGATGCGGGATGGCAATGCCACATTCATATGTTTAACGACTTCCTTACCCTCCAAACCGCAACACGACAATGACAATCATTGACGCTATTACCAAATACCTGGGTGAGACGTTGCGGAACTCTACCACTTAGTAGTCACGATTGTAGTGACACGTACCTACAGCCAATCGGTCACCTTTTACGTCCTGCCTGGCATTAAGGGAAAGAATTAATTGCTTATTTAAAACTTAGTATCGTATTAGCAGTAATTTTTTGTATTGCAAATGCTCGTTAGCATGGTATTAGAATTTGCTTCAAATCGGGTTGCTAGGTATTTCTAGGGGAATTGCCTCCACTTTGACAAATAAAATTAACACTTGTGGCGAGGATGTTATGCTACATGCATAAGTTTACTGAATAACTTACTCTTTCAGCTGAAACACAACAGTGATAAGTATATTTGCAACCTATTGATGTCCCTTGGCTATCCAAAATGATAGGTATATGAACTTTGTGTCTTTAAGAAGAGGCTGTGATCAAGTCACTGCCGTACGATAAATTGACATACGAATCGGTTCGATGCACATCACTAGCGGCAGCGACGTCACTACGCCCACAACGGGCAATTTTGAATTATTGCTTGTTCATCTTTCGCTACATAGCTCTCGGGCTACCTGTACTTGTTCAATACACCAATTTCGAAATACAGTCCACTCTCATTCCAAGACAGAACTCCTGAGCAATAAAGCTAAGGCACTGGCCCCAACAGCTATATTAATATAATAAATGACATCTATGTATATTAATATTTTATAATAAATGCGAAAAGTTTGGATGTTTGGATGGGTGGATGGATGGATGTTTATTGCTCAATCACGCCAAAACCACTAAACGGATTTGGGTTAAATTTGGCACACAGGTAGATAATGACCTGGAATTTTTATCTAAAAAAATGGGGTGTTCCCGCGGGATTCATCAAAATTTTTATAATTCAGCGAGCTGCACGCTGCAGCTAGTCTGAAATAAAAATTCTCAATCCTACCACTCAATTTGATACAATAGTCTTAATAATATTTTAATTGGAATGAGATAATTGTTTTCTAGCTTACAGGGTTAGGTACCCCGTGTTGGTCCGGGCCCTCTTTCAAGAAAAATCCATCGGCCTATCTGTCAGGAAGTTCGTTAAAAGCGAACGATTGGCTATAATATACATGCCATTGTTACAACTAGAAATATTGTAGAGTTCAGCAACGTCTCACCCTTTATGGTACCACCACTTTATGGTACCACCGCGTTATCTATTCCTGCTGCAATTACGTCAATGCTTGTCATAATAGTGTTCCGGTTTGGAGGGTAAGGTAATTGTTAGACTTATGCATTTGGCATGCCACATGCACAGCAACACACCTCTAACATCTTTGGTAGGTATCTATAGGCGACATAATAACTTACCGCGTATTTTCAGCTCAACGGAGCAAACACTATATCTAAGCATAGATTTTTTTTCATAGAGTTTAAATATCTAAAGTTTGTTAAAAATTCCAGTAGGTACCTATTTTAACTTTGTGTCGACGATATTCAGTGTTAGAAATTTAAATTAACCGGTATATTAGTTTGAAAGCTATTTTAAAAATAGGTATGAAGTATGTAAGTAAGATTGCTGTAAACAACATAATTTATATATTTGAAAAGCTGTAACTTTTGAAAATTTGATTCAATTTTGTTTTTTTTTAAACGGCATTTCACCTTTAATCGCATGATTATTTTAGTAGGTAGGTACTAAGATATTGTAGAAATTCTAAAATAGATTGGTTGATAAATGTCGCATTTTTCAAAATTTTCGTCAATGATAACTCCCGAACAGATTAATCGATTTTGATACAATGTACCATTGAACGCAGTTTTTTAAGGAAAAGAGCTGATTAGATTTTGTAATTTTAATTACAAAAACACTTGTACCTACTGGTTTCACAATAACAGATTTTGTAATCAATCAGTACCCACATTAATCTAAAAGTTATTTAAAAAAATATATATATATTTATCTATATATATAATAATACTGATTTTTTTTTTAGTTTTATCAAAATTTCTCAAAAGCTCCTGGGTGTACCTACAGTCTATAAATACCTAGGTCCATTAGGTTCTACCAAACATAGACTTCCTAAAAATTTAGGAAGTCTAAGTTTAGTACAAACTAATCGATGGCCGTCAACCACGTTTCGATTGGCCTAGTCATTCAAAAGTTATGAGATGTTTACATACCTACACACTCCCACATACATCCTACAGACGTCATCGTTGGAAAAGTTTCCTAGGACTAAAACGTGGAGATCTGGTGAAAACTCGATTTGCAAAATCAGTAACTTCCTTTTACTACTAAAGTAGCTAAAAGTTAAATATAGGATTATTTGAGAATAATCCTATATTTAATATAAAATATAAACAATACATACCTAATGTTGTTTCTATTAGCATTAAGAAATAAAGACGACATCGTTGATAGTCAGAGCAGATACCGTTTTCAAAAATTGACACCCCCCCCTTTTTATTGTATAGGATTACCCCGTGTTGGTCCGGGCTACTTTGAAGAATAGACCAACTGCCGTTCTGCCAGGTAGGTCGTAAAAGGCGACTGATTAGCTATACGTGTCACTACCATCGTGACTACTAGGTGGTAGAGTTCGGCAACGACTCGCCCTGGCATTTGGTACCACCGTCTTACCTATTCCTACTGCAATAGCGTCAATGCTTGTCTTTGTCGTGTTCCTGTTTGGAGGGTAGGGTATCGGGTAGACTTATGCACGCGGCTTGCCATCCCGCCACTCGGATAGCAACGCACCAATAACATCTTTGGTGTCTATATGGATGGTCTCCGTCAGGAGAACGATCTGCGTGTCTGCTATCTTATGATATAAAAAAACATTATTTACATCATGGCCGTAATGGAAAGTTTTATATGTTTACGGCTTACTTACCTTTCTAACATTACCACGAACATAGGTATTTCGTACCTAGCTAAAACACGATAAAGGACAATCTATATTGTTAATATTACGAGTATAAATGCGAAAGTTTGGATGTTTGGATGGATGGATGGATGGATGTTTGTTGCTCAATCACGCCAAAACCTCTGAATGGATTTGGATGAAATTTGGCACACAGGTAGATGATGACCTGGAATAGCACATAGGCAATTTTTTATCCCGAAAAAATATGAGTTGTTCCCGCGGGATTACCAAAAACTTTTATAATGCAGCGGGCTGCACGCTGCAGCTAGTAAGTATAAAAAATGTAACGAGCAACACCATTTTCATTTTATTCAAATCAAAATATCATTAAATTCATAAATTTCGTATCTTCGTATAGTTTCAATTTAAGGCTATAAAATGAATAGGCAAGATTCTAAATAGACGTTAATCTTTTATACTCCTTACTAGGCACCGAAAACCCAACATTACATAAAGACAGGCAATCGTAATCGTAAAAAGTTATCGGCGCAGTTCAGGAAGTGCTCTTGGCGCCGGCATATTTAACATGCTGTATTTGTTGTGGATACTTATACTCGTATTAGTACTTAGGTACTATTAACATAAAACTACATGAAAGGATGGAGTTAACAAATGTTACTAAGAGAAAGATTTTTGTATGTAAAAATCTCCCTGTGTTCATTCGGGTTCTTTCGACGAATAGATCAACCTTCCTGCTAGGCATATCGTAAAAGGCGAAAAAAAGCTAATTAGTGAAATAACCGTTTCGGCCCGAATTTTGGTACCACCACCTTATCAGTTCATGCCGCAAAAGCATCAGTGTCGTGTTCCAGTTTTGAGGGTAAAGTAGCTGGTAAACTAAAGCATGTTGCATTTATTCCCTGCCGCACAGACAGCAATGCAATATTAACATTTCTGGTGTCTATAGGCGATGATTGTCACCATTAGGAGAAACATCTGCTTGTTTACTATTATATATTGAAAATAACTAATATGGTAGGTATCAGATAGTAAATGATAAGAGAGTGTTACCGCCTACCGATACCAAAATAGTGGTGCCGAACCATGATGTACCTAATACCACATACAACGATCTGCATTGCAATAAGGTTGACAATTTGTTTTCAATAGGTAAAGGCTTAAAGGGTCATAGAAAGTTCTAGATATGTATTCTGGCTAATTCTTTTTGCATTTTTTCTAAGCATATAATTAAATTCAATATTAAAAATGTTTCCTTCGAAAACGTGGTAGTTTTAATCAAATAGGTATAGAAAAATGATAATAACAGATACGGAGGTGTTATAATACCACGACCATACTCCTAGCCGCTACTGAGATTATTTTAGATTGGAAAACCCCAATAGCGTTTTACCAAATTTTATAACAAGATAGGTATCTAATATTGCACATAAGTACCTATATCATAAGAATTTTAATCATTTTAGGATTAAGAAACATAGTTGTGTACAAATATACTTAAAGATTCAACTGCATAGGGATATTGAACTATATAAATTACATTAATAGTTTTTAACAAATAATCAATATTAACTACTGGAGAAATATAATCAATATTAATATAGGTAGGTACAATAGATACAGAAACATCTGTTTATATAATATAAACACAAGTTACTTGTCATTATTTGTAAATTGTGTTATTTATATGTCTACTAAATCATGTTACCTATAATGGCTGTCTAAATTGCGTCTGTTTATGTTACATTATTAAGTGCATAAAAATGGAACCATAAATTTTTATGAATCATATTTGTGGAAGCTAAATGACTTTAGTAAACTGACAGTTATTTTAAATATTATTATGATTTTAATTTAAATTATTAATTAAAAATAGATTGATAATATTAAGTAAAAAATAATGGTTCCATGAGTAATTTAATTTTAAGTCACATGAATTTACATTAAATTTAAAGTTGTCTTATGTAAAATTGCAAAAAACAATAGTTTTTGTTACATATTGTATCTATAAGTACAACTTGTAACTAGAATATAGGTACAACTGTAAAAATAATGTGTTTGCGAAGATTGAAAGTAACAATAAAACAGCTATAAAAGTAGTAATTTTTATTGTCAATAATAGAAATATTACGTAAACAAACAGGCATTTTGTTATTATAGCCACCTAAAAATTTATTAAATAATCACCCACTAGGTATATACCTAAAAATTTATTAATTAATCAAAAAATACTAAGATTAAATACTCTTAAATATGTATCTAACTATGAGTTAGATACATATTTAAAATAGAAAATGTATAGATACATATTTAAAATAGAAAATGTATAGATACATATTTAAAATAGAGAATGTATAGATTAAGTAATGATACAACGTTGAATTACACTTTTTTTGATTAGGTAAAAAGTGATACATTTACAAAAGAAAAGTTTTACAGTTTATTTATTAATTAAAGATTCAATTCACTAACTTGATTATGAAAATTGTTATACATACCTACCTAGTAAGTAAGTAGGTATATCTAGAATAACTTCATACATATAATATTACATTACTAAGTTTTATAGTGGGTAATACGTTACATTTATACATTGTATAAAATTACTGTTATTTTAAATTGTCATTTAAAAACAATGTAACAAATACAGTGTAATGTTAATTTAATCCTATTACATAACAATTACATTTACAATATCAATTACACACAAAACGCTCACAACACATTAAAAATAGAGCAAGTGCAATTTTACAAGTGAAAATTCAAGATATTTTACACGAAGAGTCTTCGCAGCTGTCTTCAAGATGAACGTTGGATAGTGTCATCTTCTGTTACGTATACTGAAGGTATACCGGAAAGAATGAGGCACTCAGGATACATTCAGTATACGTACAGAAGGCGACGCGATTTCTTCTTATCTCCTTCATACTGCATCTGGAACGTTTGGTAAGATTTTAATTTATTCCTATAATTTACTTTTAAGTCTTACTTTCTAAGATAAACTTAAACCTATTTTAATATCATAAAAGCTCACCGGCCGCAGTTGGTCGAGCCGAATCAAGTCCTCGGGGAACACCACCTATAAAATAAAACAACCAATTTACAACCAATTCTAAGAATTTTCTCGGCAAAGGGTTACAGGGATAGTAGGTACATAACTTTTCTTACACGAATGCCATCTCAAGTATTACAAAATCTTTATGTACCATAAAATAAATAGCCACAGGTTAATTCTTTGCAAAATAATAGGTACCTACTAAAAATGTATGCTTAACAATAAATCTATTGTTTGTATGAAGACCAATCGAATAGCTCGACTCTTGCAAAAGTGCAGGATTGGTTTGCAAAAATAATATTTGCAAATTTGTAACCGGTAGCGCACTAGGCATTATCTTTTACAGTCTTTTAAGCAAAGTAAGACCACAATAGCTTTGAGTCGTTTGTCCACAGCTATTGTGTCACACTAAAGATAAATTACAAAAGGTTTGCCGTTTCGACCACCACTCATAAAAAATACTAAAGAATTTGCGTCAATGTGTGCGTCCTGTCAGACCCAGCTCCGGAGGGATTGAATAGAGGAAATTTACGCAAGGGTGCATTATATTCGTAATTTATGACACTAGTAAGCAAAACACCGGGCCTTCGTTATAGACATAACACGAAAAAACGATGCATCTGAATACGAAAAAATATAAGACACTGAGTTGAAATGGTAAAAATGTTTAGTCGCGCTAAGGAGATAAAACACGTGACTTACCGGTCGGTCAGCTGTTCGCGGCGTGCTGATAAGTAAACATTGGAAGATGTGGCAGGCGCGAGCGAGGAACGTGTGGCCAGGCTCGGCGTCTCCGGGCGTCTGTCGGTCTCAGTTCTGGCGTCGGGGCGCGCGTCCCGGCCCGACATCGATTACCGCCCTGCGGCGCGCGCCGCATCACGGGACGACTAATCCCGATGCAAGATTTCATTACATACTATGATCGTTGTTATTTGCACCCCGTAATGTTTTTTGATAGTTTACTTAGGTCCATGTTTATACTTTCTTTACATTAACGTGAATGTTTAATTTCGGAAGCCACTTTATATTCGATACGATGTTAAAACATTCGCCTTATAACCTGCCACCTGCTACGTTCGATAAAAAGTATAGATTGTATCTCATTTTCAAGAGCAGGTACCAACATTCTTTATAACATATTTAAGGACTCTTTTCTTATAAAGTAACTGAAGATAGCGATACATAGGAAGGTTAAAAAATGAAAGAAAATATTTTAAGAGTAAATATACCGCGGTTTTTATTATTAATTAGAAATGCATTCTTCGTATACTGTTTTAGGTGTATTGCAATATTACTCAAACACCTGCGGTTTTAGAATACTCTTTTACCTGGATATAAATAGGCGTTTGTAAAGCATTTAAGGTATTAAATCTAAGGGGCTACAAGCCGACATATCTTTTGGTATATTATTAGTGTTATGTGATAAGTATGTGACACTTATGTAAATAAAAATAGATGGACATAATATGTTATGTATAGTCTAAATGTGTATGTGCAGTGGCAGCTACCAAGCATATAATCTTGGAACTATGAAATTCAAAGGAAATATAATAGGTACCTATCAGGAAATGTGATTGCCACCGACGTGAAACCGGAAGATTATGTAGGTATAAAATAATAATAACCGCCCAGTTGATCGAGTGGTTAGCGAACCGGACTACGCATCTGAATGGGGTTCGGGTTCGATTCCCGATAGGGACAAACATTTGTATGATGAGCAGAGATGTTTAAATATTTTTATTGTATTTCTATGTATTAGTATAATTGACTGACACCCATATCATAAGCAAATAATTTGCTTACTTTGGGGTCACCTAGATCAATTCGTGTGATTTGTCCAGAGTTATTATTATAATTATTATATAGTAAAAGTCTTTTAAATATCAACGCTGTTTAGCCGTCAAATTATACTTAATCTAGCTTCAGTTTACGCCAAATACCTACTATAACTTTGGTCGAAAAATGAACCTTCTCGCCAATTTTTTGCTAGATTTACGCGAAAAATAATATAGGTGGTAGAGTTTAGCATCTAGGTGGTAGGGTTTAGCATTGTCTCGCCCGGGTCTGGTACCACCGCCTTACCTATTCCTGCCCCAATAGCGTCAGTGCTTGTCACTGTCGTGTTCCGGTTTGGAGGGTGAGGTAGCCGGTAAACTTGTGCGTGTGGCATAAAGACATCGCCACAAGATAGCAACGCACAATTAATTATTGGTGCCTATAGGCGATGGTTGACTTTTTTCCATCAGGAGACCCATTTGCTATCTTATGACGTAAAAAAACCCTAAAGTAAGCAAATTATTATAGACATTAGACATATAGCATAGGTCAGCTAGTTTATAAAAAAATAACTAAAAATTATCGTGTGCAAATTCATACAGCAGTATTCTACGCTTTAATAGCATAAACTAAAAATATCAAAATAAATATAAATCATATCCCATTCAAATTATATATTACAGAATGATTAAACAGAAGATTAAAAGTTATTAAGGATTACAATGCGGATTTGAAACCGAATTATATACCGAATATCTGGAATACAAGCAATTACTATAATTTCATTTGCGTAAACAATGTTAATACCTTAAACGTGGTTTCATATAGGATTCGTGATTCTCGAGTTAAGAGGATAATCTAGCGACGCAGTTTTAATGAAATAGGCATTTAAAAAATAAAGGCGCTATTGCGTCCCCATTTATTGCTATTTAAGGCAACGTACCGACATTGAGTCGGTGCATTTACGAAGTTTTCTTGTTGGAGATTGATTTTGTCTCGATTAGTTTTTAACGTAGGCCAAAGTTTTTAAGGACACGATTAAAAAAAATTGTCGTTGGTAAATCCCGATTAAACAAGCATTTTTTTTATCCTATTTCTGGTATTTGATGCAGTTTTATAGGTAGAAAAGCTGATCAGATTTTGAAATCAATCGGTACACTAGTCTGAAGTTATTTTTAAAATATAAAGAAGATTTATTGTAAACGTCATAATTTTATTATTTGAAAACCATTTATTTCTTAAAGGGCGTTTGTGACAATTTTCAAGTACTAAAATATTGTAGAAGATTAAAAATCGACTGAATAAAAAATCTCGAAGTTATGCCGAAAAAACTCTTTTTTCAATATTTTTCTTCAACGTTAAGCTAAAAAATTGTTGATGCAATTCAGGGCATAGGACGCAACTCTTTAAGGTTTTTACTTACTTTATTGTCGGCTAAGGGCCGATTAGATATTGTTATTAATCGGTAGGTACATCATTCTGAAATTTATTTGAAAAAAACATTGTTTAGTATTTTTTTTTTATTTTTCAAAATTTTTTGGTTTCAAAAGTTTGGACTTTTGCAGTTTGGGGTCAGTGGTTGTTAATATTGTGTTCTAGTGTGAAGAGCAAGGTAGCTGATAAACTTATGAATGTAGCATTAAATCAAACCTCATTCATATGGATAGTAAAGCACCTATAATATTTTAGTGTCTGTAGACAATATTTTTTCTTGCTGTCAAAAAATGTGAAAAAAACACTGGTAGGCCATATCTGGACTCACCTACGTTTTAATTTTCAAAGTGTACTATTATTATGTTCTATACTATAAAACGTCGGCACGTGGGGAAGCTGCATTTTTATTATTATTATGGAAACACTAATTGTACTTGTAGTAGATATAAAAAAAATAGTGCAGGAAAGGTAACAATTTAAGAAACATCGAAGGAATAACAGAAAGGATACATATTGTGAGTATATTATACTAGCAGATACCTACTAATCATTCTACAAGTCACAAACATGCAGTTTTATCAACCGACTTTTTTGAATACAAACAAAAAAAGATTAAAATATCATATCTGGAAAGAATTTCACACCTGTACGGTAATTGAAGTATTGTAAACCAGCTTTTTAAACATACAAATCTCACCAAAGGATATTATATAATAACAAACAAAATTTCCGCGAATGCTTAAAAGCGGTGTTTACAGGCTAAAGTCTAAGGATTGTGTAGCGAGATACATATGACAGACAGGAAGATTTTGGGTGCTAGGTTAATAGAACATACCAGAAGCTGGCGGGAGGATCAGCCTGTGCACAGCATTTAATAGAAGAACATCACAAATTTGATGCCCAGGATAATGTGACTGTTGTATATATAGTATGCGACAAAGGCTGAAAACGCAATGCCTTAGAAAGAGGTACTAAAAAAAATGAATGAAAAATCAGCCCGGACAGATATTAACATATG
>DWBA01001336.1:0-10784 GCA_018236825.1 Apodemia zela
AAAATGCTTAATAGCATTAAGTTACGCCTTTGTACCATTTTGTGCAATAAAGTGTTTAAATAAATAAATAAAATAAAGATTAACATTTGATTTTATCAGCAACTACTTTACTTTATCACATTTTCACGTCAAATTCCTTACGGGTAAGGCAGAGAGATCTGAGTGCCTTACATCACGATTTATTACCTTGCTTCCTCAACATTCGTCTTCATGTAATCACGTTGGATTCAGTGACTTTTGACACCACCTACATAAAGCACTCGACCAATTTGATCATGGTGGGTCAGTCTTGGTCTCCCTACCTACATCCATCCACGTTCGCGTTGCATATCTGTTTTATTTATCGTTCATCTAATCTGTCATTCTTTTAACATGTCCGAACCATAGTTTTTCTTATTTGAGATAAAGGTTTGGTTGAGAGACAGCATCGATGGTTAATGTAAGTAGTATGTACACATCATTTATTTAATTTGTCATAGCTGGCGATTGAGTACAATTATATTATATATAATTGATCAATCTCCAAAAAAAGATTGAAAGAAAATAAGGATAAAGATGTTGGCCTTTTCTTGTATAGTTTATATATAGCTTACGAGGAAAACAAACTATAAGGCGATTCACAATCGAATAGCGCAACCTGTTATAAAAATTTGGAACTACGTGTTTAAACAATTAAACTTAATTTCGTCATGAAATGTTTAGTTTAACAGTCTCTTTGTTACGTATAACTTGTAATGATATTTTCCAATTTTTATAGGAAATATCGAATGATCAAGTGTTATTTATAAGTATAATTATTATAATAATTCTACTGGATATTGTAGAAAACATTGAAAAAATTTTCTTCTAAAGAAGTCTTCAAGAAAAAAACTTACTTAAATAATTAAGTAATTAAAATCCAGCAACAAACCATGAAAAACTCTAGTATACATATACAGGAATGAAAGGTCAGCCTTCTATTCGTTTACCATTTCTTCTATAATTTTTGTGAATCATGTTACGAAAGAAAGAATGTTTATATTCAAGAAAATAGTGGTTACAAAATAGTGCATATAAATAATTGTATTGTACTGAAATATTGTACCATTATGAGAAACCCCTGAACCAACAAGTCAGTGAATTATGATGAACGAGAATATGTTTGGATGCACACTTTGCCCTGTCTACATTGCAAGGGAACCGATATGATGACATTTAAGGTAATTTATTTTTAATATGTCTAACGTTCGATACGTTACACTAAGTAAAATAACAAAGTGGTAAGATAAATTCATCTGTACACAGTACTATTAGAACCTATCAGGTTCTGAACACTAGTTTAATTTCAATATTAGATGTTTCAAGTTCATTGTCTCACATATTATGCCTGTGCGTCTTTTATTGTCTTCTTCAATTGTATGTAGAATTCTCGATTGTATGAACGTATATTTTGGTTTTTAGCGGATTATCGTGAATAGTCTGTATTAGCATACGTAAGTTTGTGTGTGTGAGTGTCTGAAATATACTTAGATCTAATTATTTTGGGCTCAAATACTATGTAATAAATATAAGGTAAGGATGTGGTACTGAGTTCAGAAATTTCGTTTAGATAAATTAATGTAAAGCCAATTTTCGTTTCTAAAAAGTCGTTGTACTAGTTATGTAATTTTTTTCTTATTTATTTATTTATTTCTAAACATTTAAAACCAGAGTTTTTACATTTTTAATCTGTTAAACTGCATATGCGGTAATACATATTTGTCTTCTAGTTTTATAATTATTACAATACACACTTAACATTAAAATACTGTTTTAAAATTTATAAGAAAATTTAGCATCAAAACTCGTCTTTGAGATAAGTTGCATTTATCACGGTCACAAGTGTAGGTTGTCACACGCCTTTAACCAATTGGTGTTAAAAAAAAATACTAAAAGGCTGACTTAAAAATTCTTTCTCTGAATTGCATGATTTTTATTTCTGTGTTAAAATATAAAAACAAAAGTGCATAACAATGGGCAACGTTACGTCGAGTCAGCTCCGGCTCTTTGATGTCGTAGCGTCTGCGTCTGTCGACATCTTTTGGCCAGCATCTTTTTTTGCCAACGTTATCTTTTGAAATATAATTTAAGATATTATTTTGATTAAAAAAAATTATCTACTTACCTATCCACAAAATAGTAATAATATATGTATGATTGTATTAAGGTACCAAACAATACCTTTGTCGAATTGACGGGAATTTTGCTACACAGCTTATTTATATATCACGAAGAAAGTTGATTACAAAATCAGTATATACCATACATTTATTGATGAATATTATTCAACTCTCGGTTATCAGCTGAAGTTTGGGGTGTGTTATCAGAGAATTTATCTATTTAAATGTTATTTCATCAGATTTTAATAATATCACCTCTGTGGTCTAGTGGTCCGGTGTCGGAGTTGATCACAGTCAGGTCACAGGTGGCAAACATATCGCCAACCGGGCACTTACCCAATATAGGGCAAAGTTTTTTTTATAAGAAAACTGAAAAAACACATTTTTGAATTGCCCGACCTGGGAATCGAACCTGGAACCTCATGTGGTCAACACCGACACCGGACCACTAGACTACAGTGGTGACTTGGTCAAAGTTTAAATGTCAAAGTAAAATTTGAAAAAACCGTTAGTTTGTAATATACCTATTTCAATTTCAATTTTATTGCATATTTCATAATGTAGAAATAAAGATAGTACAATAGGCTTAAAGCTATAGAACATCATGGACCCTGTCGGGCACAGCCACTTATAGGGAGAGGGGGCGACTTATAAAAACATGGATATAAAAAATAGATGATGAATCCAATTTAACAGCTTTACGGAATTTCTAAGAAATGGAAGTGCTAAAACAATACTTCAGCTTACTACTAAGATTTTTCTATATAAAAAATAATCCATTAAAACTGCTAAAATATAGGAATCGAACCCGGAACCCTCATGAATTGGGCCAAATAATACAACTACTAGACTATTGGTATGGTTTGGCTATCGACATTTTGATACAATACAACTTAAGTACCCATTCCTATATCACTCTGTAGACATTATTTTAGTTATGGCGTCAACACCCGCCAATATTTGACGTAATTTTTAGCAATATGTTGAGACAAAAGTTATCTAGTGAATACACGGGTTCATCGTATAATATCTAATCATTGAAAACCTATACTTATATGACCGTATTTAAAACTATTTGAAATACAAACCTTTCTGTAAATACTCAAACTATAGTTAGTAATTAATGAAATTGTTTTAATAAACTAGAAATACGTTTTTTGAAATTTTTAATAAATAGATAATAAATCAGTTGGTGACTGAGCTAGCCAAACCAAATTGTTTATGGTGATATCAACTTATCTTTACAGTACGTGGCGACTGGCGTCGCTAGTGAGGTGTTGAGTTGTTATTTAAGAATTTTACCATGGAGTATAAAGTTAAGGAAGGACCAACTCTGTGGTTAAGAAGTGTCCTTCAAAAAGTATCCAATAGTGGTCGCGCCGCCATCGCATATAAATTTTTAGAAAGAAAGCGGTAAAAGCGCTTTTAAATACGTTCCAGTAAACTGTCAAAACAGTACTCAGCATAGTTCACTGCGTCTACAATATCCATGTTCATATCTTAGTTTATACTACGTTGGCGCTACTCTGGTAGGTATTTGTATTTGAAACTTTATTTTTAGTATACAACTGGATACTTTCCAACTTCCCCCCTATTTAAGTCCCTCCTTACTTCTATACTCCATGAATTTTACTAATAAAAATTGACAGCGGAATGACATTTTACAAAATGGCGGCTGTAGTTTCGATTTTGTCTGATGAACAGATAAGTTGGTGACACCATAATTTAGAGTTCCGAATTAAATTTCAAAGCTATAGTTATGTTGCACATTAAACTCCAAATATTTCTAGTTTATTAATGGTTAATGTTCAAAATAAAAAATATAAATAAAAATTAATTTAAAAATCGTCTGAACGTTACATTATCAAAAAATTTCAAAATTTTGATTGTCCTATAAAATGCAATACCTTGATATTACAAAAAAAATCTAATTTCCAATAAATACATACAAACAAGCAATGTATGATTTGTATAAAAGCGACATCTGATTCGTATGTCATATGCCAAGTGGTTTTCAAAAATCGTTGTCTCTTTCCATCATGAGACCCATCCACTTGTTTGCTTACCTGATATGTATATAAAAAAGTTATTTTTTTACATTCCTGATTCGATAAATTTCAGACGATTCTTAAATAAATTATGATGTTTACAAAAGTGACTGACCTGCAAAACACCACCTATTGGTAGCCCGCGCGAACACCACCAGGGACACGGCGATAATCACCACTAGGAGCGCTACCACGATACCGACAATAGCGCCAGCGTCTAAGTCTACACCTGCCAAAAACATAACAAAACTTAAAACACACGTTACAAAACTGAAAAAATACAAAAAAACTATTAAAATATTGATGTAATAAGTACCATGAGAAAAGTTAATACAGATATAGCATCTATGAAATACAAAATTCTGTTCAAATTAATCAATTTTACGACCGATTAACTACATTAGATTTAGAAAAAAAATATAAAACATTTTTTTTACAAAAGTATTTTTTTGTAATTAAGAGATTCGTTTATACAAAGCAATTACTAATATGAAACTAAATTGTATTGAATAAAAACGTAGAAAATAAAAAGAAAACAAAAAAAATACTATTTTATTTTAAAATTTCGAAATAAAACGAACGAAGCAAAACAATTAAAAAAATAAAATATTGTATAAACTAAACTAAAAAAAAAGAATTTCAAATAATTAAAAATCTATACAAAAAATATGCAACAAAATCTACTACTGGCAAAACTTAAAACATACAAAAGCTAAAAATATATAATACATAATATATTAATTAAATATTAATATTGCGGTATAAAAAAGAAATATGTACAAAAAACATAACAATTTATTAAAGATTTTTTAAAATACTTAACTACAAAACTACAATGCATCTACATAATCAGAAATCATTGGAAAAAATAAAATTTGCAAGATGCAAAAATCCTCGCAAAACAAAAATGCCATATCTTAGAAAATTTCTTAAACATTCCTACGCTCTTAACATTACCTTTTATTAAGAACTACATACTCGTTCCATGCTTAATATATTAATTTTAAAGTAAGAAATCCATTCTTACAAAAAATAGTCTGCAAAATGCATTTTGTTACCTAAATTTATTTCTATTAAAAAAATCATTGCCACTACTGCATTTTCCGCTAATAAGCTCCTATTTTCTTTATTTTCTTACCATATACATCAAATATCAAGAACGAGGAGTTTGCTCTGCGAGCTGTCGAAAATAATAAAGTTTAATAAAATATTTTTAATCTACATAGGAAGTTTTATTAAAGAAGGTTGTACAAAAATACCATTTTCCTTAGGTCGGGTATATGCCCAGGTGTCAAGAGTCTAGTGTGGTCTAGTGTCGGAGTTGACCACATGAGATCCTGGGTTCGATTCCCGGGTCGAGAAATTTAAAAGATGTGTTTTTTCAGTTTTTTAATAAAAACAACGTTGCCCGGGATTGTACAGGTGGCCGGTTGGCGATAGGCTAGCCACCTATCACATTGTGGGACCGAGTATCTTCAGCTAATCGTTGAGGCACTGGTTATACCTCTGCCTACCACTTCAGGGATATGGGCGTGAAGATACTTTTTTTTAATTAATACAGAACAAAAGTCGTTGTTTACGATATTAGTATACAATACAGAGAGGTTGTGTTACCCTGTATTATAGTATGAGTGGAAACCCTAGTCTACTATCTAAGGCTATCGACTTCACCAGCCAGCTTAGGATACGCAGCGTGCGATAATGTCGAGATCGATAAAAGAGGTTTGACCAATAAGAATAATATGTTGTTTAATCGACACGACGCGCGATTCTTATTGGTCAAACTCAAACCAAACCTGTTTTATCGATCTCGACATTATCTGCTTATCCTAAGCGAGCTGGACTGCCATCTCCTTTTTACTGTATTTTTTATATCATAGGATAATAAACAAGCAGATGGCTCTCCTGATGGAAAGAGAAACCATCGCCTATAAACACCAAAGATGTTAATGGTGCGTTGCTAATTATACCGGCTACCTTACCCTCCAAACTGGAACACGACAATGACAAGCATTGACGCTATTGCAGCAGGAATAGGTAAGGCGGTGGTACCAGACCCGGGCGAGACAATGCAGAAACTTATCACCTAGTAGTCACGATGGTAGTGACACGTATAGCCAATCGTTAGCCTTTTACCAACTGCCTGGTGGAAAGGCTGGTCTATTCTTCAAAGGAGGCCCGGACCAAAAAGTTTTTAAGTTTACCCGTTAAACACGATGGTTTCCTGCTGCTTGCCGGTGTCAGTGACGTGCATATAACTCACTAGAAGACCATAGACTGATGCTGAGTCGTTGTTCAGGAATATTTCCATAGACAATGGAGTTCCGGGGCTTACGGAGATTTCACCAGATACCCTGGAATTAAAAGATGCTTGATGAATAAAAAATTATAGTTCCGTTAATAGAGTTTCTCTGGATACTATTAAAGAACTATAATTTTATAGGGTTCCGTACCTGAAAAGGAAAATAGGAACCCTGATAGAATCACTTCGTTGTCCGTCTGTAAGTCAGTCAATCTGTACGTCATCTGTCAGGACCATATAAATTAGTAGGGTTTGTAAGTAAAAGGATGAAAATTTAGGGTTGTATGTATTTTTGTATGTTGCACCATAAAATTTTTTAAAAAAAATCTAAAAATAAGAAAAAAATTTAGGGGACCACCTTTAGCATTTAGGGATACGAAAATGTATAGATGTTACAGACCTACACAATAAACACACAAAATTTCATTAGAATCGGTCCAGCCTTTTCGGAGGAGTATGGAAACTAACATTGTGACACGAGAATTTTATATATTAGATTTGTCAAAAGCTGTTATTTTGTCATTTCGTTTTTAATCTGTTATTTTGGATTTATAGGATAACTATGTTTACTGTGTTGTTCTCTGTGTTCTGTATAAATTCCAGAAATATTATGTAAATCCAATTTATATATAGTAAGCCTAATTTACAATGTAAATGTATTTGGTTATCAAGCACTGTGGATTTTGTTGAATAAGTAAACAAAATAAAATAAATATGGCTATGGTAACACAAAATGTCAACCAAAAATATTGAGAGACGATGAGCGACCATGATATCAAAGAGCTGCTTCTGGATGTGTCCGACCGTCGTCTATGCGTGGCTGTTGACTTTACGTGATGTCTGGGTTTATTTTTTTTATAGAAATTTAAGGGTGAATAAGAGTGATTAAATATTGAATATTACTTCTAAAAATAGAATTATTTCATTACTTTTTTTAATAATATCACTGACTCACCTGCTTGCCCCTTTCAGATCAGACAGGGTTTTTTTATACACTGAGTAAAAATATTTTAATGACATTACTTACACCGTTCTAATGTTTTGATTTTATGTAGGTTTCATTGTCTCAAATACTACTAAAGCTATGGAAAAATGTGATACAAAATAAATCATCAGTAATTCAAGTGAGACGGCTTTTGGCATTACATCTCCAGTTATTAAGAGATGACACTGAGGTAAGGTACATATATTTTAGCCATATTATATGTTTACATAATATGATATTGGCATCTTGATAGTTTATACTGGCCACTTTCATCTCAAATATCTAGCGTTTGGTTACAATTCCAAATTCAAATTTATTTTAAATTAACTATCCAACCTGGCTTTTCATGGCTACTTACAGAGATGCAGCAGGTCAAATTGTTCACCTTTCTGCATGATTTTACAAATTAAAAAAAAATTGTTCTGAGTACATACTATAAATGGATTAATTTTTATTTAAAATATTAATTTTATTTAAATGTAGGCCTATGTTTTGAATTTAGGGGTTCACTGGTTTTTGCATCATTTGATTTTCTTAAAACATTGTGGTATTTATATACCAGCACTTCAGAAAAGAAAACAATAAATTTTTGGTTCCAGTGTTTTCTTTCTGGCCGAGACTTTGACAAAAGAAGTTCACAAGAATTAATAGCACAATTAAATGGCTCTTTTGATGGAAAGAGACTACTACTGCTTGTAGACTCCAAAGAAATTAATGGTGCATTGCCATCTGTGTGGAGGGGATAAAATGGCACATGCTTAAATTTAGTGGCTACTTTACCAAATGCCTATAATACAGTTACAAGCACTTTTGCTATTGCGAGAGAAATAGGTAAAGTGGTAGTACCAAACCTGGATGAGATGTTGCAGAATTTTACAAATAAATTATAACATTTCGCTCCAAATTTGTACATAATCCAACCCAAGCTCATTACTCTTATCATTGCAATTAATTTAGATTTTATGTAATATAACTACTGCTTTTGACTTTACTTTTATGATCTTCACACATTATTGTATTGGGACAATACTAGCATGCTCTAAATTAAGGATACTGGTAGTTGCTAGCATATGATCCACCACCATACACCAGTAATGCGCTATCAACTAATACGCTATCTAAATATACAAGCTCTCTCATTTTTATTTATCGAATATCATTTTGTGTGGGCTGATACGAATCATGGTCAGCTTGTTGTAAGTATGCACCTTGTTTAGTACATGGCTGTTATTGACTTATTCATACAGCCAATATAAGAAATATTGTGCCACACATGACTAAATACTTTATTTTTAACAAAAATGTTTTTGCCGTTTTGAAGCAGTGTTGTAATGGTGTGCCATAAACTCTTGAGGTTGGCTAAACATTTATTATCATAGTTATATGCTGGTTACTTATCATGTTTTAATTTTTTTAAATTAGGTAAAATATTTTTTTAGGTACCATTTGCTGTTCCTCTACGAATGTTTGAAGTTTTCACTTCCGTTCAGGGTATGGAAACATTTACGAGTTCTCAAGATGCAGCAAATGTTATTGGGCTTACATTTTTATACCTAATAAGAAAAGGTAAGCAATAGAAATAAATCTTAAAATAATTTGAGTAGGAATGGAAAAATGTATTTCTGAGCTTCGGCTTTTGCTCGTGGGGAATTCTTACTGTCTTACAAGTAAAGAGAGGTTGCCATAGTACTCATGTGTCAATTACCTATGATTTTATCAAGATTCATTTTTATTATTTGATTTTTATTTTTATTAAGTGTTTAATAAAAAATAAGTATGTAATAAGTAAATGAATTTATTGATTTCATTAAGTGGGAAGACCATATTAAAGATAAGAGAGATGAACTTATTAGAAATCTGCCCTGGCTTCTAGGCAGACAATTGAATCTTATCAATCAAAATCCGTTGTTACATGCACGTCTGGTAAGAGACTCAAAATACGAGTAGCTAATGTGTAGTAAAAATTATGTCATATTTATTTGTCAAGATTTGACATACAAATAGCTTATTTGTATGCTACATTTCAGATGTGTATAATGGCATCGAATTCATTGTATAATGGTAATGAATGTACGTTGATCATGATTCCCTAACTAGCCTAAGTTAGTCACAAATTATGTATTTAATTTGATAGCATTTTAAAAACCTGTCCTTATTTTTTAGGTTACTTTAGAGATCTACGACAATTATTATGTCTAAAAACACCACCACTCTATGGTCCATCGCCTAATCCTCCGACACCTCTGTGTGGAGCATTATTAGAACTTATACAAAGGCCTCTTAATTTGACTACACTGGCTAACAGTTCTACATATGAGTAAGTTTACCAATTATTTAGAAACATCATTAATATTGTGTGCCCATATATGCCCAAAGACAGTGTCAGCGTAAGAATGAGAAAGAGCCAGCTAGAATGGTTCCAAAATGTTGAATGGATGACAGATGAAAGGTTAACAAAATGAATATACAGAGCGAATGTCAAAGGATGTTAGTATCAGAAAAGACCAAGACTGACACTTAATAATCAGATTGTTGTCTTAAGACCTTCCGTCACAGGCATGTTTGTGTGAAGAAAGGTAAGAAAGTGGAGGAAGCAAAGTAAATCTGAAGGGATTTTGATATATGATACTCAGTTCTTTATGTCTTCTCCGTTAGTTATCTAGCGTAAAGAAGTTAGAGATATGCCTGGTGCAAAATATGTGAAGCTGATCTTGTTTATTAAAAGGTAACAGGTGATAGTTGTTAAGTATGGCAACAGTAACTTCACCAGCTGACAAATTGGTGAGACTCAACTTGAGCTTTACTGATGTTTATCTTATTTTTCTGAACTATCTTTGCAAGATGATTTATTCCATGGGGTAGGAGGCTGGCATTATGACATTAATATGTGGTGTAATATTACATTAATTTTCAACAAGAACATTATGTGTTTCTAAAACATAAAAACTGAAAAAGCAGTAGAAAATTTTATATTTTATTTTATAGAAGCTAAATATAATTTAGCAAAACAGTAAAAATATATTATAACTATCTCCAAATGTCTGCTGCTGTTTTAATAGACCCATTATGTTATGATAAATTGTATTAATTTTGTAAAATATGTTTCAAGGTTCACTTCAATGAACCTATGAAAATGTACAGCATTATATAAAACTTATTTTATTATTTTTTAAATGGCTTTGAAATATTATATTAGGTAGCCTCACAGGCACAGCTGCCAATATAATAACAAAATAAACAAAGAAATCTAGTTAATTTGCAATTTTCCGCGAACTTTCACGTGTTCTTTTGCGATGCCACTGAACGGAGAA
>DWBA01001337.1:0-10779 GCA_018236825.1 Apodemia zela
GCTCTACTGAGCACACCAAGCTTTTTAGAGGCCAGTTTAGCCTTCCCTTCCAAATGACCGCGGAACTGAACGTTGTTAGGTTAGGTATAACATATTTTTTATTTCCTAAATCTTTTACTATCTATAAAATATTTTCGCGCGTTTGGTATTCTGGCACGTCTTAAGTCTTGCTGGTCAGAATAAAATAACTAAACAAATTTAAAAGTGTCTATCTTAAAATATAGGCTTAGCCCATTTTGGACTATTTATTTTATTACTTATCCCTATTAAACATCTATTACAATCAACGTCCATTATACTAAAATCCCTATTAATTTATAATTATGCATTTTATAAACAAACCAGTTCCATTGTTAGTGTAATTCAGCGCTCGTTCTGTCTCGTTTTTTGGGAACGTTATTTTACGTCTCTATGGATGCGGCAAAACACGCATGCTCAAACAGGTTCATTGATGGAACGGTATGACATTATGCTTAACAACCCTGTGTTGGTCCGGTCTCCTTTGAAGAATAGTCCAACTGCCGTTCTCCCAGGCAGTTCGTAAAAGGCGACCGATTGGCTAAACGTGTTACTACCAACGTGGCTACTAGGTGGTAGAGTTCAGCATTGTCTCCCCCAGGTCTGGTACCACTGCATTGTCTATTCCTGACGGAATAGCTTCAGCGCTTGTCACTGTCGTGTTCCGGTTTGGAGGGTGAGGTAGACGGTGAACTTATGTATATGGCATTAAGACCTCGCCACAAGATAGCAACGCACCATTAACATCTGTGGTGTCTATAAGCGATACTTGTCTTGTCTTGTGTACTTGTCTCTTTCCATCATGCGACAATCTCGTTACCACGTACCAGCGTTGACAGCGGTAATCAAATCTAATTTCATTCCAATTAATCGTTACAGGCACTTTTGACGGGTTAATATTTTTGAATGACCACCATCAAAACACTTCACTAACTGTCAACTGAGTGGCTACGAGGAGGTAGGGCCATGCACAGTTTGATGCCACCTCTTACTATTCCTGGCGCAATAGCGTCAGTGCTTATTATTGTCGTCCCGATTTTGAGGGTATGGTGGCATTTTACCCACTATAATATGTTTATCAAGGCAACATAATTAACATCCTTGGTGTACCTATATGGCCGTCTCTTTCCATCCGTCTGCCTTGTTTGCTAATTGCTATCTTATGATATAAAACATTATCGATTGTGTCTAATACACGCGAAACACATTACAAAACTTTGCATTTAAGAAAGCATTATGCACGTAAGAGAAAACTTTTTTAAGTGTGTCAAAAAAAAGATTTGCACAGAGTCAATAGCTATCAGGCGAAAGGATAAAGTAGCAGCATACGAAACACTACAAAGCGACATAGGTATTATACGAGTATTATGGCGGTGCTCGGGAGTCGTGCGTTGTTGTGTGACAAGAATACACGTTAAAGTGTTGTGACGAGCGGGCCATTGAAATGTGACGAGAGTAACATGAATGATCATATCAATGTGAGGTATAAATGTGATCGTTTCGTAGCCTATAAATATGATCAGTAGCGTGAGGTATAAATATGAGTTATTATATATGTACCTACTAACTTATGTTTATATTTGTGTCAGGTAGATAATGTAACAAGTATTAGCAGTTGTGATCAAATTCCCGTTTCATTTGTTACAGGTAAGTGTCGCAGGCGGTTGCTCCGGCTGCCAGGGTAACTCCGCCGCCACATCGGCACACACTCTACACTACACCACGACAGTTTATTTGCTACCGTCCGTGGTTCTCTTACCTTTATTTCTACTTGGTACTCCTAAAGCACCTAACGCAAGGGTTTTATGGTAGTGGTTTGGGAAGATGATTGTCGTTTTAGAACTTTACACCACGTCAAATGACATGGCGAACACAGGTACTTCTACGCGGACCGATAGCAACCGCCGCAGTGGCACAATTTTGAAATGAATGAGTGTTAGGTGAAGTCGCGGCAGATAGCGGCGGCATTCACTAATCGGGCTTCATCAAATATTATAATTCACGTGTACGTACCGTTAGGAGACCGCGGCGCGGCCACAATGGCGCGAGCGCTTCCGACCCGCTGTTCGGAGATTTGATTCCGATGCGTCGATGTGGTAATCGATTCCGAAACACGTAAAAGACTCCATTGTGCTGTTGAAATATAAAATTACTTGTCATATTAACGATAGCATCGCGCCGAGGAGCGGGGGTTCGATTCCTTTGTTTGCATCTAATAAATAGATGGCTTTGATAAGTTATCGGCAGTCATCGGAGCCTCTACAACGTGTTGTTTGTATAACGCGAGCCTGAACTCCTATTCCAGAGTGATGAACTCGATTGGCAGCGTCTCAGACCGCCGCTCCAATGTTGTGGTGTAATCTCCAGTTATACCAATTGTAGTATAAACATTATTTGGTTTGTAGCTCCATGCTGTTGCCAAATTATTAAAACTAGCGATCGCCGATATTCGACCATAGACAACAATAAAATCTTTTTTAAGTTTGACAACTGACTTTAGTCCTAAAGAAAATAGTAATTATAGGTTATTACATATGTGTATATTATCATGTAAGACGCATAGATGTAGTGTTTAGGTATAATGTTTACTTTTATTAAGTTAATGTGTTTTATTTAAAAACAT
Organism: Apodemia zela; assembly: GCA_018236825.1. NCBI lineage: Eukaryota > Metazoa > Arthropoda > Insecta > Lepidoptera > Riodinidae > Apodemia > Apodemia zela. The sequence continues at coordinate 2,642 of DWBA01001337.1, forward strand.
TAGGTTCCTGCAGTCCTCCGCAATGTAAACTTTGACTGTGCCATACTCCACCGTTCGCGGAATTGTTTTAAAAAAGGGTACAACATTTTTCTTACACGTATTGATATATAGACACCTAGATTGTTACGTAGGTACATTAACTATCCAAAGCGTGTAAGTTAATGCCTATAAAAGAATGGTTAGGTAGGTGGTGCGTGATATGTCGTCTGCAGTGTTATATCTACTATTAGAGAGCACTGGAAACCAACAAAGTCAATGGAAATAGTCGTCGTCCGCGATCACATCACAATAGCTTGCGCCAGTTGTCTGTCGCCGCTGCGAATTAACACGAACACCGGATTAACCGATTCTAAAGAGAAACTAGACTGATTTCGTTCTCATCGCGCATGCGAGCGCGATGCAAATGTGCATGACAATCCGCTGACAGGGTGGCCCGTGGCAGGCGGTAACAGCGCTTGTGACGCGGCGCTAGGGTCCACAGTCAGCCGAGCGGCGCGGTAATGAAGGACAATTAGCAGGATAAGATCTGGCGACGACGGCGCGCTGTCACCGTTCCGTCCGCTGAGCCGCGCCGCGCGCCCTCTTCACTCTCCGCTGCCACTTGCCGCCGTCCACCGCTGTCACCGCTGACGTCAACATTTCTGAACTTTTTCATTACTAAGTATAGTATCCCCAGCACAACCTAACGCACTCAGCTAGACCGGCAAGTGTTGCAGGGGCTAATGTAGTACCTTCATATATAAGTATCTTATTACTTAAATATACCTAGCTGAATATTCATTATAATAAAGGATTCCCAGAACTTAGCAATACCTAATGATGTTTCATAATTTTATCTGCTGTTAACGCAAATCCATCTTTAAATTGGCTTTTATAGTGGGAGACAGTTCAAAAAACTGATGATAACAAAACCGGGGGATACAGTTTGGTGTTATAGCTACATACATCGCCAACATCCAAAATCTAATAATACCACTGAATAGGTAAAGAATCAAAGAATTTGGTAAATTGAAGGTGGACTGGGGTATATAGGAGGGCTGGTGGGGGAAGTGCCCCCATTTTGTGGTAATTTCGCTAGCCATCAGAATTTGTTTATACTCGTAGTAGGTATACGGTATGCCTTTTTACTCGGAGTGGCCGCGAAAACCGTTTAAGTTTTATTCAACAACTCTTGTAAATATTTATCGGTCGTGTCGTAAATTTTGTAATCGGTCTGTATTGTTAATAGAGTTAAATCAAAATAGAAGGATTGTGAGACTGGAAGGGTCTTTGAATGTCTATCTAATGATGAAGCTCCAAATGAAATATAGAGGTTGATGTTATCTTGTAAGTCTAGCAAGTTCATATGTGGGCACATAACGAAGTAACAACATGCGCAAAGCATCTGGATTTAAATCCCTGACTCGCGTACTCGCTACCATATTATTGTTAGGAAATTCTCATTCTTCATCGAAGATTCTCCACTTGCTTTTTATGGCACGTATTGCCTAAGAGACGTCGGCGCTTGTGTGAAGCGCGTTTTAACCGTGAGACGATACACAGCTGCTGATTTACGTCACCTGTACCTAACGCGCTACTTATGCCACTTGTTAGTATCATATGCACTGTGCCCAGTGTCAGAATAATTTAGCAGTAATTGCTTGATTCTAATAAAAACTAAAGTTTCAACACATAAAAACATTAAGAGCAAAAAACATACTTCGCTTTAAAAACTCGATCAAAAATACGTTTGTGTGTGAAACAGTTAGGCACCTCTCTTCCGTTTTACTTTTTGTCGAGATATTTGATATTTTAATAACGCTTTGTTCATCGCCTGACGCGCATTCGATGATATTATAATAAAACCGGGAAATTTTAAGGAACAAATAATAACACAACTCCTCCACATCACAACTGAGATCAAATCAAAATCATTTATTTATCCGTGTAAACTTCTAAAGAGTAGGAATAAAGAAGTCAGTGCCGGCTCGGGAGGCCGGTTAACGGCAAATATATCAGCTCCAAACCTTGGAGTTGCTCTTTTCAGTGCATACCTATAACGAGTCGAATACGCCACTAACTAAATACACGCCTCACTGTTGTCATTGTGTTCGTGTATTTTGTAAACACTCTTTTGGTAGGGACTTGTAATTATTTGTTTTCTCTAAAATAATAACAGCGTCGGGTAATTTAATTTGATAGGTATTAAAGTTGCCGCAATTCCCTAAAATCGATCAACTGCACTTAGCAGTCTTAATTTCGGAACCAACAACTCAACTTTATTTCATACTAGCGACGCACCACGCCCACGGCTTCGCACGGATCACAATATGATTTTAATCCGTGCGAAGTTATTGTATAAACCTTCCTCTTGAATAACTCTGTCTATAGATGAAAACTGCGTTGAAAACCGTCGCGTAATTTAAAATATCTGAGCGAGCACACCTACCTGCAGCGGTAGCGACTTTGTTTTATACTGAATATGCAAAGACTGCGACAAGCGGTTCCGATAAAAGCTTATTCACCTCCTGACTGGTAAATCCAGGTGAATAAAAAGGTCACTTGTAAATATCACAGTTTAGAAGCATAGACGACAGATGTAGCAAGCGCACAGCGCCCCGGCATCCAGGGCTCAAGGCTTGTACACGAGACCTCGCAGTATCGGTGAAGGAGCGCAACATCTTTGGTGCAGCAGATGTCTACAATTTGAAAGACACATCACGTACAAATGAACATACCTACATATATGAAAGCCCGAGTGAACGCGTAACACTTTTAAAATTAATTCATTACGAAAAATTCTAATTGTTTTCTAAACCTATATTTATTTAAATAAATCAATTCCGATAGGCTAATGTAATATGGTATAAAACTGGAGTTTTTGTAAATTAATGTACCTACCTAGAGGTAACTAGTTTTCCATGTGCAATTAGGTACGTATATGTATATCTACCACAAAAGATAACAAGCTTTTAGCTTCAACATTTCAGTCGCTGTTTGCATTTCAACTTGGAAGGGCATAAAAGAAACTCCCCGTTTAACATATTTACTGTCCCAAGAATATTACCCATGTACCTACCTTCTCGCGTGACACAATCCATCGCGGTTGTTACGAAATAATAAGATATTAATCCAACGTAAGCTCGGGCAAATGTTGATTGTGTTGCATTGTTATTGTATTAATTGGTAGGCAATGGAATGACTCAATGTAAACAAAAGGTACAATTGCCTTCCATTACAAGTGCGGGCTCGAGATGCGCCGAGTCACTCCGCACTCCGCAGTGACCGCACTCCTAGTAAAAGACCAGGTATCTAAATACCTACAACATTTCCTCAAACCGTTAAAGCCGTTTCTGAGAAACCAATTAAATATAATAAACATATAGGTAGCTCGTTTAAAGTATAGGATTAGATTTGTTTTATGCACTTCATGATCTTACTTCGTGCACTTTATCTTTGAATATCAATTACTATCTCGACAGCATTAAATGAACTTAAAACGTGTTCTTCAATACTTTAACTACGATTAACAAAATTTGAGGAGCACACATAAAAACGGATATTAGCAAAAACGCCGGCTTTGTAAAATCTCGCGAATTTTATAATTCACGTCCATTACGATAATGCCTCCAGAAAGCGGCTGGGGTCCGCCGGTGTTCAAGTGGACCACTCCTCCACAACAGGGGTCCGAATTGTAACAGGTGTTGCCGGCGAGCGTGCGCTACCTACACAGTACACACGATGTGTCTTACGTCTTTATACCTAATGTATTAAAATGCTCAAAAACATGACAGATAATTAGACCCGATATTTAATTAGGTAAGGGAGGGTGTGGATGAAGGAGCAAGTTCTTTAAAAGTATCCAAAAATAATATTCACTGTATATTAATAAAAAATGCATTGATATTTTAATCCTTTTATTAGACTTGACATATTAGAAATAGAAATATAAAAAACATAACTGTAACATAGTTAAATCATAATTTAAAAAAAAATATATAGAAATCGGCTCATTCAAAACATATTGTGATTGAAGGAGCCATCGAATGCCATAAAAAAGCCGGCAACCATTTCCACGCACATGTGTGTGCAATCATAAAATGAAAAATATTTATTTGCAATAATATGGGTCTAAGTTATTAAAAATTAATTAACAGTTACCAACATATTCTACCATGATATGGTGTGCAAATATTTTAAAGTATTGAATTTCAAGATGAAGTAATTTTGGACATTAGATATAACTTAACCTCAGCCTAGATTTGCTTTCCTAACCCAATTAACATGTCTGATAGAAAGTAAAACAAACAATAATATAAGTTTTAACCTAGATTACATATTTAGTTATACTTAAAGCTTGTCTAAATAAATATCGTAAAACGAGGTAGGTAATCAATATCGTTCATAAGTCTCATGTTATTACTACTATCGAACACAGTACAAAAAAAAAATAACAAGCACCAAATATTGAATAACCAAATTAATTTTCCTCCAAAGAGCTGGCTTTTTTAAAGCATTTAAGAGTGGCTCTTTCACAGCATATGCCTTTTACAAACATAACCTCAAAATAGAATTTCTTCATAATTTATTTGATATCCAACCCCGCCACATGGATAACAAGGCACTATTAACATCTTTGGTGTCTGTTGGCGTTGGTTATCTCTTTCTATCAGGAAAACCAAATCTGCTAATTCGCTATCCTGTGAAATAATTAAAATATATCACGAAGTTTAAGAAAACCTATAAATAAGTTAAAACCTCAAAATATATTAAATTGCATTTATTTTACGCGGTACCTACCTACCTACTTATAACGTACAAAAATTGTTTTAATGAAATTGTGACAACACAGAAAGGTTTCTAAACTATCATTCAGATAAAATAAAACGTGATACAAGTAAAAGCTGCGCTCTTTTTTGACATCTCGACACTTGTTGCTGCAGGAATATATAATTGAAATAGTTTATAGATAGATGCATACCGCAAGGAGAGTAACGCCGGCGCCAGAGTAGTTCAGGTAAGAGCCAATATTGAGCCCCAGACCTCGTTAGTTGGCCGTGCACTCCAATCTACTTCGAAATCGAATTTGCGCCCTCCGAGCCCGGACGAGATGTTGATGGATTATTTGTGAAGTGGCCTTTGAAATCTTTCACGCGTTAAAACGGAGGTAATCTCGAGCGGCCCTCCGCCCTCCGGCCGGCCTCCGTTGTGTTTGCCTAATCATTTTACTGGGCCGCGCCCCGCGCCCCTGCCGCAGCCAACCCTTGCTCGCTCTGGCCTCCTGTATTACACGCCGCAACTAGATTTATCGCGACAAAAACCCGCGCTCCTGAGAAAACTCAAGCTGCGTCGCTTTATGTTTTTTACCCTAAAACTGTGTCAGGGGAGCGACGCGGGGCGACAGGTCCGTCTCCGCCGAAATCTCTTTTTATCGCAAAAACGGCGACGAACAATGCGTGACCCATTTCCAGGCCGTGGGAAGGAATAACGACCGCGTCTCCGCTCGAAACTCGCAATTCCTACAATAAAAAGTGCATTACCCCACATTTTTAGAAAAAGCGCCGATCGTAAAAAACGCGATGCGAATGAATACATTGTTATACGGGATATTTAAAATTTGGAAGGGTGAGATTTATGTGGAAAATAACGGTTTTTGCCAAAAAACTTATGGATTCAGCTGCGCGCCGCAGCCGCCGCGCCGCGACACCCAGCGCGCCGCCCGTGAGCCACTAACCCACTGCGGCTGCGCTGATGATGCACCACGACACACACACACACACACACACACCTACACTGCTAACACTTATCAAACGTATTAATATTGTACTAGTATTAATTGATGTGTTATAAAAATTGAGACACAACCATAATATCTTTGCCATAATGCTAATATTGCGTTTAATCTGCGTATGGCAGGCATATGTATGTGGCATTAGTGATGCGTGTCGGTATCACGCTGTGGAGCGACAGACCAGTAGAAGTTAATTAGCTGGTAGGAGTCAGCCCAACCATTAGGTATAACTGAGACTGAAGGTTGAAGATACATACCTATAAAAACTGTGAATTGGTTGAACCGATAATTTTATGCGTACAGGCTTACCTCCGAGCCCCCTGGGGTCGATCCGCGAGAGAGACATTTAACTCTCACTCGACAGGAACAGCTTACAACTTTCGCCTTCAAACATAGAAGATGAGTTAATCAACAGACCGCGAATTATATTGAAAATTATTGGAGTAACGAGATGCAGCATTAATTGTAGTAGGAGACAAGGAGTCGGTAGAGTAGCGAGTTGCAGCATACAGTAGAGTTGAACTATTACTACGGCGCTTAAACGAGAGTAGTAACGCCGAGCTGCGACATTCGAACAGCAGTGGAAGAGGCGGGCAACAGCCGTATTGAAATCAGGGACGCAGAGTACCTTAAGTTATCCTAGTCAGCCGGCGCGGCTGCTGGCCGTAAGGTCGCGGATTCAATTCCGGGTAGGGGCGAAATTATAATTAAATTTAACTAGGTAGCACCTACCTACACTTATACAAAAATTTAACTAGGTACCTACACCCATACAAAAATGTAAATAGCTATCGGGATTTTATAAACTCCTCCCGTGGCTCGGAGAACACGTAAAATGTTAGTCCCCGTTATTGTAAATAGCATACTTGTCTACCTACCTATAGTTAAGACTGGTAGGTATATAATAGTGGCCGGTGCCGGCTGCCGTAAAACTAGAAGCGATAGTTTTTAGAATTGACAAATGCTTTGGCAGTGATCCCCACCCATCTCGCCAGTCGACAGCCTGGTTAATGCTGGCGAAAAAGTGTGGCTTTCGACATTTGGTTCAGTCTGCCTACCTCTCGAGAGAACTAGCGTAGCGATATCCCGTACTTTCGGCCCAAGTGAACTGTGCCGGCGACTCAGCCGCTTTCCGTGTAGGTACGATAGGAAATAACTAGGCTAAGGTAAAGGCATTCAAATTGTATATTTTAAAACTTAAATCAGTTGAAGTTGTATGCAAATTTATGGATTTTTCATAAGTATCAAATAAGAATTAGGCTAAAGGACTTGAGTTTCTCTCCCCGGTCCGGTGCTAGTAGGTAGAGTACCGTCAGCGCTGTCGCGGAGACGCAGCTATTCGTGGCTGCGCTGTGGGCTGTGTGCGGCTCGCGGAGCCAGCGCTGGCGACACGGGAGCAGGCGGAATGTCTGTAAAATGGCTGTGTGGGTGGGGCTGCGCGTGTGTGCGCGTGCGGTATGCAAAGCAGGCGAGGCCCCGCCCCGCGCCCCGCCCGCCGCGCGCCTGTGTGCGGGCGCCGCGCGAGCGTGTGTGCGCCGCGGAAGGGTCACGGCATTGTCTGCGCGCGCGCAACCCTTCACGCAACCCTGCACGTGCGCGGGTATGTGTGTGTGCGATACTGAAAAAATCACATTGTTCTCATTTACAACCGACATTGCATAAAAAATGCCGACATGTGTAAGTTTGTATTTACTTGGGTTCGTTTTATAACGAATTTCGAGTTACTTGTACACATGTCGTATTGTATTGGCCTGTATGCTTTACACTGATAAAAGATTGTTGTAGCTACATGGCGCAGAGTTGCAATCAGAAAATATTGTTTGAAAAATTATCAGACATAAAAAAATGGTTCAGTTTTCGTCGCGAATTCTCCTTTATGTCTTCTACGGAAAGAACACGTGTGCCAGGAAGTGGTAATTTGAGTTTCGGAAAAGAAAAAGTATTCGGCTGGAGCCATATCTGGTGAATAAAATTGTTTTTGAGTCTGGCATTTTTCATCGAATTTGCTCTCATAAACGCCGCATAACGCTTAAAATATAATATTCTTTATTTACCATTTGACTTTCCGGAACTTCCCGGAAAATCGATAACACCGCGGTAGTTAAACACAACAGTCGACATGACTTTGACTTTTAATCGAATTTGGCGTGTTTGTATTGGTTTCGGTTCGGTTGGAATGCGCCACTCCGGAGCTTGTTGACTAGTTTGCATGTCAAACTTATAAAAACACTAGCGACCCGCCCCGGCTTCGCACGGCTACAATATATACATATAAACCTTCCTCTTGAATAACTCTATCTATTGAAAAAAACCGCATCAAAATCCGTTGCGTAGTTTTAAAGATTTAAGCGTACAAAGGGAGTTAGGG
>DWBA01001338.1:0-10776 GCA_018236825.1 Apodemia zela
GCCGCAATAGCGTCAGTGCTTGTCACTGTCGTGTTCCGGTTTGGAGGGTGAGGTAGCCGGTAAACTTGTGCATGTGGTATTAAGACCTTACCACAAGATAGCAATTCACCATTAACATCTATGGTGTCTATAGGCGATGTTTGACTCTTTCATCAAGAGACCCAGCTGCTTGTTTGCTATCTTATGATATAAAGAAAAAATAACTCTTGTCACAAGCCTTACCTACTAAAAATTAAAATATGTGCCAAATTTCACAAAATTACTTAAGTAGGTAGGTAGGTACATGGTTTTTATAATAGGCAATTCGACAAAACTATATATAAGTATACGTTTTAGCACTTACCTACCTATCCCGTGCTTGGGAAAACTTTAAAAACTTAACCTTAAGATTTGAACCTGCGACCTTGCCCTTGGCCGGCACGTTCTAACCAACTCAGCTACTTTCGACTGGTTCAACGTGGAGATATTCTTCTTTGCACCCAATGTATTACGTAATTACCATATATACAAGTGTCATGTAATGTAAATATAAAATGATAAAAATGAGTCGTTCCCGCGGGATTTACCAAAAACTTTTATAATGCAGCGGGCTGCACGCTGCAGTACCTACTATAAATTAACTATTATTATAAAACTAGTATTATAAATGCGAAAGTTTGTGAGTATGGATGTATATTTGTTACACGAAACAACTACTGAACAGATTTGGATGAAATTCGGCGCACAGGTAGGTGGTGACTTGGAATAGCACATAGGTGTCTTTTTATCCCGCAAAATGAGTTGTTCCCGCGGGATTCACCAAAAACTTTTTATAATGCAGCGGGCTGCACGCTGCAGCTAGTAGGTAGGTAGTTTATTTATGGGCATATTTTATGGGCCACATCATAAGTTATTGCTTGAATTTGACCTTGTTTGATTGAAACCATTAATTAATAAAATGTTTTTCTCTACAATTTCAATTAGATCAACAAAAAACACATACCTACAGTCTACACCAAATTCCCATTTACGGCTTTGGGAGTGGGTATTAAAATGCACGCGTGGTATATCCGGTGTACAGAACGATTGTTTTTCGACGCACAATTCGTTTGTTTTACTGCACCAATATTAAGCGTTGTCAGTGTCACGGAATTGTTGTATGGAGGTGTTTGCATAGACAACGAAAACAAAAGGTACAGTCCTTGATAAAAAAAATTACAATAAATTTTGATTATAGCTTAGCTTGGATAATAGCGTCAATGCTTGTCATTGTCGAGTTCCGGTTTGGAGGGTAAGGTAGCCGATAAATTATGCATGTGGCATAGTTATCCCACCACACAAATATCAACTCACCATGTACATCTTTGATGTCTATAGACGATGGTTTTTCTTTTCATCAGGAGAGCCACCTCCTTGTTTCTTATGAAAAAAAAAATACAACCTTAAATCTTACCGTACCTATAACAAAATATGACGATGACTGTACTTAGAATAATATCGCGATGACTGTACATGGTCCATTGACACATTAGAAATAAAAATCGGTCAAGTGCGATTTGGACTCGTAACCCTCGGTGGGTTCCGAACAAACTTTCAAAGCGCTTTTTTTGGTGATGTAACTAAAAATTTACGGTTTTCGGATTTTTCCATTAGATAAGTAGATAGGTAGGTACCTACATGTACAATATGCGACATAAATGGTCATATATTTTGATTGCGTTGACTTACAAGGTTGATTTTTTCACAGCTTATAGCGACCATAGACCCGAGTATTATACTACTAGGTAGGTACTTTACCTACTTTCAAAGCGCTTTTTTGTGATGTACCTATCTAACTTGATGTTTAATAGCGATAGATCGATTTTTTCCTGGGTTTTAGAAATGTTGTGTCATATATGGCTATAAAAAATTAATCCTAGTAGGTACCCGTGGAAAGCTGTGTCTTTTGTGGGGGGGGGGGCGGTATTAAAATAATAACAAAGTTGAAGCGTTTGTTTTTATGTTTACACACGCTAATAAACCTAAACTGAAAGCCTACATTGTAACCCTTGTAAAAATGTGTAAAACAAACAAGTGTAAAAATACTACATAAAAATATAAGTAGGTAGGTAGGTACCTATCTACTAATCTACAGTTATAGATGGTGAGAAATAAACAATTATCTGATTCTGATTCTATCGCTCCTAGACGCCAAAGATCTTAACAGTAGGTACCTGCATTGGTATTAATAAGAATAATAAAGTTTTAAATATTTGAGACAAACCCCAATATGAAAATATCAACAAAAAACATTTTTTAAAGAACATTTAAAAATATTTTTGTTGATATTTTTTAACAAAACAATAACATAACTTTAAACAAGTTTTTGGTTGAGTTGAGTTCAAAACTCAATGCTGATCTTCTGTGGCACCCATCTATGTAGATGTCGTAGCGGAGGCAAGAAAATAATAAAGAAAAAATAAAAACAGAGTAACACTTTACAAAGTGCCGTTTGAGTGTCTTGGGTAAATTAATTATTATTTGGCTACGGTTTAAATAAACAAAATATTATCTACTTAATTATTAATTAACAGTAATAGTGTATAACATAAATAAAAATATATATCTACATATGTATCTAATTGGACAGCGTGAATCATAAACATAGCTAATACCACATACATAGGTAAGTTTACCAGCTAGGTACCTCACCACTCAAACTGGAACGTGACAGTGGTAAGCTCTGATGCTAGTATGGTAGGAAAAGTGAAAGCGATGGAATTAAAATGGGCGAGACATTACAAAACTCTACCACCTTGTAAGTATATCTTAAATAGGTATTACGTTTTCTTTTAATCGGGAGAGCCATCTACTTGTTTGCTGGTAGCAAAGTTTGCTCTAAAAAAATATAGTAGGTACCTAGGTACTTTTATTTTTGAAAGTCGGTCAAAAGTTAAACTTAATCTCATTTGTTAGAATAAGGCCATGATGCAAGCAAGCTCTTTTGTGAAATGACAATTAAACTTCAACCCTTTTGTGAATATCGGCTATCTTTCCTACAAATGAGTAAATATTTCCTGCAATTTCCTTATTCAGAAACACTCCTTTCAGTCTTGTCTAACAAAAGCCGAAGAGGAGACAGTAAACAAAATGGCGTATTTAAATGGGCGGCAACTGCATTGTTGCCTCGCGCGCGGCGTCTCATCGATACCTCTATTTCTATCCCCCTCGTACTCACCGTCAAATATCTTTGTTTTTCTTTCTCATTCACAAGTGGAGCAATGCAATATGATATCTAATGTTAAAAGAAAGATAGTTTAAGCTCTTTGACTTAAGGTCTAATTTCTATTGTTTAAGTTTAAGGGTAGCTGTATGAAAGTCGCTCACCGCGACATGTGAAGCTGTTGCACATTATTCTGTCTCACTTTCTCTTGTGGTTGCTTTAGGATTTTTATATTTGCATCTCGCTCTGGCTCGCCTCCCAAGAAGTAATGTGTTGTTGCTTGTTGTGATATCTCAAAAATAACAGGGAAGTACTCGCTACGAAATTGTCATTTGTATCGGTTTTGTTTCATAAGGTCGGCAAAAAAATATTATTATGAAATATTACAAATGTAACTTTGAATGTCAGATGATAATAAATTCATAAACTAAAGCAATTTCGTGCAAGTAGTTATCTAGCAGAGAAAATATATATTACTTTAATTTTTGCTATTCTACCTCGTATCTTCACGATTATAAAACAACAAATATTTTGTGTTATTCTGAATTTCAATTATTAGGTATTCATTTTAATACGAAACTACTTCATTATTCACGAGTCTGCGTCTTTTGTTGTCAATTGGCATCTTCAAGTGATGAAGGTGTAAAGCATTGCTGTGTTTCCAGCGTTCGCTAACGCTAGATCCGTGGGCATCCAGTCTTTCCAATTGAGTTTATATTTATCCGCGTTACATGTTTTAAATAACAAAGTAGGTAGGTTAGATCTCAGCGGTGCCTAGATATGTACCTATATTTTTCTCACGCACTATTTGTTATAGAAGTGTACGGCTGAACTGAGTTACCTATTTCCACAATATTTTCCTCAATAAGACGTTACTAAGCCTCGCTAATAAATAAATATCTGTTTGTTTACTGCTTTATTTGTTTAGATCTTTATACTTTGAAATTTAGATTAATGTAGGTAGGTACTTCTCATGGCATATTGGATGAATTTCCTAGTGTTATTGTCTGCTATGGTACACCCAAAATGACTACTGAAATGTATCTACCCCTCAAAAATCGTATCTTTTACGGATAAATCTTTGGATGTTGGAAGCACTTTTAAAACAAAAGTTAGCAGAGACTGCTTCTCTTTTTTTACTCTCCAATGCAAAGGTTTCAATAACACATGCAAAAGTTTACTGGCAACCTCTCCAACTAAAACGTGACAATTAAAGCACTGACGCCATTACGACAGGAAAAAGTAAGGATAGTACCACGGCCAGTTGAAACGTTGCAGTACTTACTCTACTAGCTAATAGTCAAGATGGTAGTGACTCGCATGTCAATCACTCGCCTTTTAAGAGCTGCCTAACACGAAGGTAGAAGGTATTGAAAAATGTATTTTATTACCACCTACTAATATTTTTTGTATTTCGTATTACTTACGAATCATTTTTCAAACATTTGCTCTTATGTATCTAGGTACAATAACACGGAATACCTATATGTATTTAAAATTACATTATTAACGCGTTACAATTTTTAAAAATTATTAATAGAAATTTATTCTTAACAACATTGTAGCTTTACTTATACATATTTACAAATACATAATATGATAAGAAAAATGAATAAACATCGTGTTAAATACTTTTTATAATTTAATGATAAATAGTTATTTCGTTAAATTAAATCAAAAACTACAACAAATAAATCAACAAAACCCTCCCACATTACATCAAGCTCATAAATCATTGTTTATATGCAATCAGTACCTGAAGCTCAAGGCAGAACGCGTAGTCGTAAAGCTGTCGGAGTGGGGCGTCGCTAAACAAAAACACGTATACAAGAATGGAGCGCGCGGTGATTGGCCGACTGCGGGAGCCCCCGCCCTAGCGGCTACAGCCGGCAGTCGGGGCCCAGTCGACACTCGCGCCCCAACCGCGAACATGTGCAGCGGAGCCGACGGCGGCTCTTGGCCGCTTAGCAAAGACGCACCCGCTGTAACCGCCGCCGCGATCGACCACTACCGCCTCCAACTCTACAATTATGCCGTCGCTGAACGCTTGCGACTCTACCCACCAGCACCATGCTACGGACCTTACGGCCCTCGACTTGCTCTATCTATGTCGTTGCTTCAACAGCGCGCATTACAACCCGAAGAACCTAAACCTCAACACAGCTACATTGGACTCATTGCCATGGCGATTCTTAGTTCACCAGAAAGGAAACTTGTTCTATCTGATATTTACCAACACATTCTTGATAACTATCCGTACTTCAGATCACGTGGTCCTGGCTGGAGGAACTCTATCCGACATAATTTATCGTTAAATGACTGCTTCGTGAAGGCTGGAAGGTCGGCGAACGGAAAAGGACACTACTGGGCAATACATCCAGCTAATGTTGAGGATTTTCGAAAAGGTGATTTTAGACGGCGTAAAGCACAACGAAAAGTAAGGAAACATATGGGATTAGCTGTTGATGATGATGGGGAGGATTCTCCGTCTCCTCCACCTCAATCGCCACCACCGACCGCGCTGCCGCTTCCATTTTGGGGTGGTGGGAGAGTTCCCGCAGGAGCACAAGCTAGGAAGCGACAATTTGATGTGGCTTCGTTGTTAGCGCCTGATGACGCGCCAGAAAAACAGAGATTACGACGAGATAGTAGTGCTGAGGAAGAAGTGGAGGAGGATATAGACGTAGTAGCAAGTGACCAAGACGAGGCTCGGTCTACGGAAGAGGAGTCTCGAACACCCTTAGCTCCGACGGCACATTACCCGCTTTTAACTGGCTGGTGGCCTGCATTAGACCCGGCTATTTTACAACATTTAAGAAGGCATGCAGCGACCGCACAGTCTCCAGCACCTCCCAGTCCTCCAGAACAGCAACGACCGCCAGATACTTAAGCTGTGGATAGAAAATATTAGTGATTATGTGCTGTACAAATGTGAATAGTGAACTTATTTCTCTCAGAGAATTATGGCCTAATATAGTTTAAAATAAAACTAGTTAAGTTATTAGACATTTAACTTAATTTAATCTTAGTAAAGGTTGAATTTATTTGGCAGATATTTAGAATTAAACTAGTTTTATTTTAATCTACGTTAAATAAGACTATTATTGTTTAGGGAATGTTTGACGACTTTTTTCTGTTTTATGTGGATTCGGATTTGTTCTCTTACTCGTTTTTTTATACAAAACAGTTTTTAAGTGATTTTTTTGGTTGTTTTTTTGATCAATTAAATATTAATTATTTAATTAAATTAGCGTTATATAAATTATAATAATATATGTATATAACACTAATAATAATCCGCGATTTTGAAAAATTATAGTTTTTCAGAAATTCCTTATAACGCATAGATTTATTTCACGGACAAGGCTTTATGTTAATGTAACTTATACCTACATTGTTTTAGCTCTACGGCTTATCATTTCCAATAACTTATTTTACCTTTTTTAAACTTATCTTAAACTAAATTTGTCCTCAAATAAAACAGAAAACGCCGTCTTATAATTTATTTTACAAATATGTGTTGATACGTGATTCTATTTGCTTAGTTTTCTTACTTTAATATGTTTATATCTACGTTTTTTTCAACATTGATTTGATGAATAATTATTTTGTAATATATATATTTAAAAATATATTGTCTATATTATGTTTATATATGCTTTTCAGAAATGTAAATAATTGAAATTCTATATAATCCTATAAATTTTCCACCATTCACGTGATCTTTCATAGTACCTATATATTAATACTATCTAATAACTAATTTCGAAGTCTGAAAACGACCAAGTGTATGTAGATACATATGTGTAATTATATTCCTAACATTTGTACATACAGTTAGAGATCTTTGTTGTTATAGAATGTGAACATAACGTTGTCTATTAATTAGATATCTGTGAGTCGTCACGAAATACCTACTTAAGACTATAAAAATGAAATAAATAGAAACTGTAAATTAAATAATACTTTTATTTAAACACTTGCTAATTTTGATCGCAGTTTCTTTGCAAATTCCTCGGGAACATAGCATTTTTCCCAATACAGGTAATTACCTAAATATCTTTGGGCAAATTTAATCTAATTTCTATACTTTCGATCGTTGGGACTTGGTGAAACTCCATTGCAATGCAATATTTGATAATTAATACACTTGCACTGTTTCACAAGATAATTGTTAGGTACATATTAATATCCGACCGGTTTAGCCTACACAAGCATCATCATGGTATTTACAACCATTATTAATGCATCATGTGATAGGTGGCAAGTCTATCGCGAACCGGACACTTATCCAATCCAGGGCAAAGTTGTTTTTATCAGATAACTAAAAAAAACATTTTTTTAATTGCCTGACCTGAGAATCGAACCCGGGACCTCATGTGGTCAACTCCGATAACTGGCCACTAGACCATAGAGGAGAAGATATAGTTCTTCGATCAAAAGACAATACCTGAATAACATTCACATTTTACACTTGAATGACATGACACTAGAAATTTTTGACCGCTTTGGTGCTAATCAAAAAAAAAATGTATATTTTATTTAAAAAAACTGCCTAAATTTTTATATAAATACATATAAAGTTTTTTATATAAATACATTTTACAATGTTTTACACATTGTGGGACCGAGTATCTTCGGCTAATCGTGGGTGCACTTGTTATACCTCTGCCTACCGCTTCGGGGATACGGGCGTGAAGATACTTTTTCTTTTTTTGAATCAGCTGCCTTACGTCTAGCCATTTCGTAAAAGGCGAGAGAAGGCTAATCCGTGTCTCTAACATCGTGACTATACTACGTAGTAAAGTTCTGTAACGTCACGGCGGGGTTAGGTACCACCACGTGCCGGCCGGTGCAAGTAGTCGGTAAACTTACGTATGTGGTATTCCAATTTCCAACCCCGTCATATGAATAGCAACGCGCCACTAAAAACTTTGGTATAGACACCAAGGGCGATGGTTGTCTCTTTCTACCAGGAGCCAGCCATCTGCTTCACTTAAATCATAATATATTTATTATTAAATCATAATATATTTATTATTAAATTAATAAATATCGCTGAACAAATTATACAAATCGATCTAACCCCAAAGTTGGTGACCCCAAATGAAAGTTTGTGTGAAAGATTATATTAAAGACATGTTACTCTAATGAATAAAACGAAAACGAAAATAATAAAACGAAGCTATGTGGTAGTTCCTACTATACAGTATACATATAATATACATATACAGTATACATATAGTTATTGTCTTTGTGTGTGTAAAATAATGTGATATTAATATATAATCGGGAAAAAAGCCATGATGATGCCCTAAGAGGCGAAAAATATGTGGCGTAACACTCGAGGACCGGGTTCATAATATTGAAGTGACAGAGAGAGATTAGGCTTGAAAGAAAGAGTCGGTGTAAAAATGTGAAAGTGCATGCTCCGTTGGTTAGGACATGTAGAAAGAATGGTAGATGAAAGGTTAACAAAACAGATATACAATGTGAATGTGGAAGAATGTAGGTAGCGGGGAAGGCTAAGACTGACATACCATGTTCGAGTACTATCCAAAGGTGGTGTCAAGAGTCTTCGCAACCGGCGTGTCCGATTATAAAGAGAGTAGGTAATGAATGTGGAGGAAGCAAGACAAATCTGTAAAGATCGTGACATATAGCACTCGGTTCTCTCTGCCTACCCCGTAAGGGATACGGGGTAGGCAGAGAGAACTTGACGTGAAGATATGATGATGATGATGACATGAGTAAATTTTTAACTTCTTTAAACTTTATAGGAGTCCAAAGATTAGTCAAACATAACATAGAGTAGCTCTATTTGTAAAATGTTAAAAAAACACTAAAATCAGTGGATATGAGAACCAAACTCGAAATATTATTTAGAGTATTATATTGTTTTTTTAATAAAAAAAGTTGTAGGTATGACGTAAATACAACAAATAACAAAAAAAAATTATTTTCGTGCTAGGTATATTGGTTGCGCCTCGATTTTCGAAAATCGATTTCTCATCAGATCTTGGCGTTTTGAGGTTCTAAAAAGCTTCTGGCTATTTTTACGATGGCGTCAGTGTGTATGTAGGTATATGTATGTGTATCTAAACCTCATAGCTTCAAAACGGCTTGACCGATTAACACGAGGTTGACGGTATTTGATTGGGTTCCACCAGACTTATAGGTACTTCCTGAAATTTAAACTGATCAAATTGGGCCGAATCACTAAGTGGCTACACTGTGAAAAAGCGTATAAAAAATTCATAAACCGGTGGATTTTTAAAACTTACCGCTAAGTTTACGTTTGCTAAGCTCAAACCAGCCAAAAACGGATCTAAACGTAGACTTTCGAGCTCGAGGAGTTTTACTTTCCACTCTTCGTAACTTTCAATTAATTTTTAATAACTTGTAACACCCGTTACACACGTTGGTAACTTTCAATTAATTTTTAATAACTTGTAACACCCATATTCTTGCAAATAAATATTTTTCATTTCATTTTCATTTCATTTCATTTCATTTCTCTCACGGACGCGATATCTCAGAATGGTTCAAAATACTGCAAAAGCTGTCAAAAGTAAAGTACATACATGAGACTTCTGTACCTATTTATTTTGTGGCGATAGTGTGAAGTCAACCTTAGGTACTTAAAAAAATATAACCTTTAAAATATAAACTGAACACAAGATTTTAAGTAAATTTCGCTTTTAATTAAACCCTCGAAATCCCCGCCTTCTAAATCAACCAAAAACCACATTAATATTTCATCCTGATTTAGCGATTCCCTCTCGCGGTTACGAGTTTGCCCTAGTTTACGCTTCATGGCGGACCTCTCGTTTAAAAGATATTTCACCTCAGATTACAATAATTATCGGTGTGGATGTCCTTTGCATGTCTGAATTAATATTAACGTTGAGGTTACAGACTATGTATTTACTTATATTTGCACCTTAGAAGTTATAAAGAAAGAAAAAGGAATAAATAAAATAGTGCTTTTATAATCTACTAGCAGTTCCCCGCGACTTCGATCGCGTGGTGACCCAAAAACATTATTTCTCTTTGCTTAGTCGGGTAAAAAGTAGTCTATGTCACTCCTGGATAATGTAGCTTTCTAAAAGTGAAAGAATTTTCGAAATCGACCCAGTAGTTTCGGAGCCTATTCAATTCAAACAAACAAACAATCAAATCTTTCCTCTTTATAATATTAGTAAAGAAAAACATATAATCGCTTCTGTAGTCTTGTGGTCCCGTTTTGTTGAACACATGAGGTCCCGGATTCGATTCCCGAGTCGGGCAATTTAAAAAATGTGTTTTTTCAGTTATCTGATAAAAACAACGTTGGAGGATTGGATAAGTGCCCGGTTGGCGATAGGCTTGCTACCTACGAGTATTACATTGTGGGACAGAGTATCTTCGGCTAATCGTACCTTTGCCTACCGCTTCGGTAAACATTTGTGTGATGAGGATAGATGTTTGTATTTCTGGGTTTGGGTGTTTATTAAATTTATGAAAAGTAGTTATATATATATGTATTAGTATCGTTGACTAACACCCATATCACAAGCAAATAATTTGCTTACTTTGGGGTTAGATCAATTCGT
>DWBA01001339.1:0-10774 GCA_018236825.1 Apodemia zela
TCCGCATTATTGTGATGGGCAACTTCGGAACCCTACATTGCGCGTGGCCCGACACGCACTTTGCCAATTTTTTTATCAAATGTTATCAAATGTTAATGATTCGCTGCTATCCATTAGCAGGGTTGGGATGTCAAATGCATAAGGTTACCGGCTACCTTAACCCTACAGACCGGAATACGACAGCAACAAGCACCGACAATATTGCGGAAGGAATAGGTAAAGCGATGGTACCAAAAACCGGTCAAGACGTAGAATTTTACCACCTAGTGTCACGATTTTAGTGACACATATTAATTAGCCTTTTCTCGCCTTTTACGAGATTCCTAGCTGGAAGGCAGTTAATCTATTTTTGCAAAAAGAGCTCGGATCATCTACACGGGTATAATTTTACATATTTTAATGTCTGAATGTGATGAATAAACTTCTAGACCATTGGTGCCCAAACTGGGAGTAATTACCCCCTTGGGAGAAAAACAGCTTTTGTATAGGCGTAAATCAGTTGGTACTTGGTACTTAGAACGAATGAACGGATCATCAAAACAGCATCTATCATACTGTTAAACTAATTTTAGTTTTTATACTAGTTTAGTCAGTATGATAAAAGGTGTTTATTTATAAATTACCTAAATAAAGTGCCACCACTTCAACTAGTCGGTAGACAAAATCAGAACTACAGTCGTTACCTTGTGAAATGTCATTCCGTTGTCAGTTTTTCTTAATAAAAACGTCTCACTAGCGACGCCGTATACTGACTAGATAACTTGATGGCACTATACGTTATAATTGTAAAGTGTAATAACCTAAACAGTGGTTTATTGATTACTATATGTATTTGTTTATATTCTTTGCTTGGAATTTTAAAAGTTGGGGTTAAACTCCGTTTCCATTCCGATCCAAATGGGTAACAATATTGATAAGATTGGGAACCACTGTACTAGACAGATTTAAATAATTATTACTCCATTGGTAAGCTACACTATTCAGGTGTAATATAGGCTACCTTTTTTACTCGATGGAGAAAAGAAAGTAATGGTTTTCGTTATGCGAATGAAATCGTGCGTAACTGTTAGTGTTTAATAAAGTATTTTATAAGGGTTCTTTTTCCATTCTTCGTCCCCTCGTGTTCCCGTAAGTAGGTATCGTTGAATAAGCTTATTATTTCCTCCCTCACCCCCATTCATGTTTAAAACAACCCTCATTTCCGAAACCAGTAATGATTCGAATGGTAACGCAGATATATACTTCTTTTGAATTTTATTTGAATATTTAGTTGATTTTTACCTAATTGTGTTACTCTAAAGATGGATAATGTTTTTTTTTAGTTTTTATATTATAGGATAGCAAACAAGTAGGCTCTCCTGATGGGAATAGATAACAATCTATATAATCTACATAAATATTATTAATGCGAAAGTTTGGATGTATGGATGGACGGATTTATAGATGTTTGTTGCTCAATCACGCAAAAACTACTGAACAGATTTGGATGAAATTTGGCACAGAGATAGATGATGACCTGGAATAGCACATAGGCTTTAATCCCGGAAAAATGAGTGGTTCCCGCGGGATTCACCAAATCTGTCATAATGCAGCGGGCTGCACGTTGCAGCTAGTATAACATATGTATCAAAATTTAAACAAACCTTCAAGATATTTGTGACAAAAGCCTACCTTCGGTTTAAAAATCTTTGATAATTCATCCGTTATAGTACATACAACTTACTCGTACCCAGCTACCGCACTTCATAACGGAGTTTTGCTTACGCATTTGAACGTTAATTAGTAGGATTTTGTTTTGTTGATTGTTGGTCTCCTTTGAAGAATAGATCAACTGCCGTTCTGCCAGGCATGCCGTAAAAGGCGACTAATTGGCTATGCCAGTCACTACCATCGTGGGTACTAGATGGTAGAGTTTAGCATTGTCTCGCCCGGGTCTGGTACCACCGCCTTATCTATTCCTGCCGCAATAGCGTCAGTGCTTGTCATTGGCGTGTTACGGTTTGGAGGGTGAGGTAGCCAGTAAACTTATGCATGTGGCATTAAGACCTTGCCACAAGATAGCAACACACCGTTAACATATTTGGTGTCTATAGTCGATGGTTGACTCTTTCCATAGGGAGACCCATTTGCCTGTTTGCTGTCTTATGAAAAAAAAAAAAAAAATCCTTGTGTTGATGGGGCCCTGTTTGAAGAATAGACAATTTGCCTGGTAAGAGCCAGGCATTTCTTGGTTATTCGTAGGATAGCAAACAAGCAGAAGGTTCTCCTGATGAAGATTTAACCAATGCCTATAGACACCAAAGATCTTAAAGGTGCATTACCAACCAGGTTGAAATGGCACATGATTGTTTACCGGTTACCCTAACCTCCAAACTGGAACACAACAGCAACAAGCACTGACACTATTGCAGCAGGATTCGTAAGGCAGTGGTACGAAGCGGGATGAGACGTTGCAGAATTTCCAAATTCAGATCTTAAGATACGGGCAAGGAGGTCAGTTGTTCCAGTGTTACATTGTAATGGGGTTAGTGCACGACAAGATATGCCAGATTCTGTAATTTTTATCATACTGAAGGCTAGCAAACAAGCAGATGGCTCTCGTGATGGATAGAGACAAATCATGTGGAACGCCACACATGTGGCCGATATAATTCCACATGCATAAGTTTACCGCCTACCTTACCCTCGAAACCGGAATACGACAATGGCAGGCACTGAAGTTTTTATAACAGGAATTGCTTAGGTCGTGGTGCCAAACTCTGCTAAAACGTTGTAGAAAACCGCCACACAGTATTCACAATGTTAGTGACACATTTAGCTAATTATTTGCCTTTTAAAAACTGCCTGGCAGAATGGCCGATAGAAATTTCTTCAAAGGAGTTTTGGACCAACACTCGGAATAAAATATTTTGTATGCATTTACTATGTAGGCACAAAAAGAGCCATATACTATGATTCTAACCAAGTTGTTTTGCTGTTACCTCGATAGTTTTCCAGTTTTCCAATATATTCATTAAGAAAGATAGATGTAGATTAAGATGTCCGTGTAATGTGTTGTTTCAGAAGAGAAAAAGTATGCGTGCACTCAATGTAGTAAGGCATTTAACAACGTGACATCACTACGGAAGCATTCTACCACACACACAGGGGAACGCCCATATACATGCGCCACATGCGAGAGACGCTTTAGAGATTCTTCCAATTATAAGAAGCATGTCGCCAAACACGGGCATACAGGTGAGTACTAAAGTAACAATGTAATGTCAAAAATAGTGTGATTCACTTCCGGCAATTTTTTAACAACAAGAAACTCGAAACTTTTCTTCAAGTTGTGGACTTCTGATATTTAAATATTAAGATGGTAACGGTAATCAATTAGAATTTTGACGCAATTTAAGTCAGTCTAGACCTACGAACTATGGGGAACAGATTCTCATTCCAACATTGAGATAATCCAAAGATTTCAAAACGAAATTCTGCAATAACAAATGCCCCATGGTTTGTGACCAAAGAACCATACAGCCATACAGACTTAAAAATCCCCCGGGTCGAGGTAGAAATTGTCATATAAAAAGAAATTCTTAGATACTAAGTCTTATAAAGACAGAATTGCAAACCATCCAAATGTACTAGCACAAAATCTGATGAAGAAGACAGTCTAACATCGACTAAAGCACAGAACTCTCCAAGATGTGCTACAATAAAGGCACACAGTTAAGGTTGTGCTCCTAAATACAACATCTATCCTATATGGCTTATACCGCTTAATGTCCCACGACAGTAATTCAATAAATTCCTTGGAATACTTGGACGCAGAGTGAATAAACATTTCTCACGCATGTCAAAGAAAATGCGCTCTATATAGAACGATTACGTATTACTCAATTAGCGCCTTGTAACCTTTTATACAAGTAGCATAAGTGCTAATAGAATAGAAAGATAAATGTATGGATTTGACACAAGCACAATCAAATCCTGATGTCAAATATATTTCTATATATATTTTATTTTCTGTTCTACTAGCGTTTATGCCATATGTCTGCATGCCATGTGTCATGTCTGCAGGATGAAAAAGAATAATTATCATGAAATAAAGTAGTTTGCAAAATCCAAATGCATGTTCATTTTTTAGCAGTCTTAGCATTCATATTTGTGTATTTACATTATCATCACACTTCGGAAGCAAGAGGTTCCACATTCTATTGAGGTCAAAATGTACTAAAAATAAAAATTGCCGAACAAATTACACAAAATGATCTAATCCCAACATAAGCGCTTGTGATATGGGTGCTAATACACAAGATTGAAATATATACAGCAATAAAGGACGGTGCACCGAAAAATTAAGAAAACATGCCATTGTTACAACCTAGCCATGATGGCCATTCTTTTTTGTGGGAAATGCAAAATTTGCGTTTTATGATATTTTTTATTTTCACACAACGCAATGTAAAGCGTACATTGTATGTGGCACATAGCACTTTATTTATTTTGTGCGTTTCCTTAAATTTTACTATTTTTTTAGAGTAAGTCTGTAGAGTTTTAAAATCAAATTATACAAAATTAAGATGAAAAAATTGTTAAAAATATCAACAATTTCCCTCACAAATGCCCAAAAGTTCATTCATCTCAGTGGTTTCGACTTTCGGTAGACTGTTCCTTACACACTGAATAATAAACACCCAAACCCAGAAATATAAACATGCATGTTAATTTTTCTGAGTTTGGGCTAAGCATATCAGGGAAAAGCTTGTCCCTGTCAGGAATTAAACCCGAGCCCAATTGGGTAGTCGGGGTCGCTAGCTAGTCGAGCACCGTGTGGTAGTGTGACGCCGGTGGTTTGTCCAGACAAGGTGTGCGGGTGCGGGTCGTGCGCGGCGTGCAAGGCGGGCGGCGAGCGCGGCGCGCGGCCGCACGTGTGCCCGCGCTGCCCGCTGGCGTTCCACTCGCGCAAGGACATGCGCAGGCACGCCGCCGTGCACTCCGGTGACTATTCTATTTATTTTTATTATTTATTTAATCCTCTATTGTACACTTAAAGGTATAATATTATTATTGGTATGTTTTGCCAATCTTCACTGTACAAATTCCTTGGTAGAGGACTAGTTGTCTTCTATCAATATCTTGGTAGAGGACTACTTGTACTATATCATTCACTGACATGAAATAAAGATTTAGGACTATCAGGAATATGGTTTTATGTACTAATTGCCATACAATACACATTTTTTGATAAATATTAAGACTTTCTTTAGGCACATGCTTTCCACTATTTCCACAATTTCTAAAATATGCGTTTCTTGTCACTTCAGCATTTGTTTTAACAAATGGTGGTGTTTTTTTACAAATACGCATACCGCCAGGATATACAAATACGTGCTTTGTCATCTTTAATTTTGCTCTAAAAACTATACCAATTGTAACAGATATCTCATCAATAGAGTCGAGATATTGAGTCTTGATAGCCGATAGACAATGTAAAACATTTGAAAGGCTCTGTACGCTAATCGTAAATGGTTCTAGTTGAGCCTATGTGGTATAGTTATTTGATTTATCGTTATCATTTATTTGCTCAAACAAGAAATAGATAGGTACACCAAGTCCTTTCCTAGTATATACCATATTTTTGAGCTAGACATTTATATAGTTAAATCAATTCACAGATTCCAAACCATTTCGCTGTAAAGTATGCAATCGCCGCTTTAGGAGAAAAGACAATTTAGAGCGACACATCCGCAACACACATCCCGATTACGTGCCCGCGTCCGCAGTAGAGTGCGACGAAAATGCGCTCAAAGATATTGCCAACGGGCAACAAATTAACACGCAGATTTCTAATGAAACCTACGAAATTAATGAAAAAACTACACTAGAAATACTTAACCCGCTACCACCATTACCTCAAGAAGTTATGCAAAAGCACTTTGATTTAGATCCGCTACCACCATTACCTCAAGAAGTTATGCAAAAGCACTTCGATTTAGATCCGCTACCATCGTTACCTCAAGAAGTTATGCAAAAGCACTTTGATGTAGATGTAAAGAAGCCAGAGGAAAAGAATGCTACAGAAGATAGGGTTATTGATAAGCTATCGATAATTGAAGCGAATAACGCTAGAGAGAGTGTGATTGTAGAGAAAAGGTCAGAAGAGAAGAAAACTCCATTTGCGCAAGAATATGTTCACAAAATAAGAAAGGCAGTGATACCATTGCCTCCAATAGATCAAGAGAAATTTAGAACAGTCCAAAGAGGTTTTTTGCCAGGCTCTACCGATTTGTCGCCGCCTATTAAAAGCGTTGAGATATTTAAGAAGATTTTGTGTGAGAAAATAGAAAAGGATACGAGCGAGGTCATACAGAATCCGAAAATGCATTGGCTCAAGAAGATGGAGCAAGATATTAATTAAGTAAGTTTTACATACATATTATATTTTACAAGAACACTTATCGTCTAAAGTCTTGTTATGTAATTCTATTGTATTTTATAATATTGGCGACCCGCTCCCGCTTTACATGGGTAGCTTTAGCCCCTTTAACACATTACCAAATGTCGCAAAAAAATGTGTTCTGATCGCTATCAAACTTCACAAAATGCTTTAAGATTGCCAAATATCTTATCAAAATCGTTAATCTTAAAAAAGCCGATTTGGAATCCATAGGAAATGGTAGAAAAAGGTATCTGCCAGTTTGATTTGAAAAGTTCTTATGAAAGCAGCCTAGGTTTTAACATTGGGCTATGCCCAATATTGGGCATAGAGTACCACTGGTATACCGAATTATATCAAGATCTATTTACCGTTATATAATGTATCTATCTACAAAATAATCTATTTTATCAAATCTAGTTTTTTAAGATTTAGCTCCGCTCGCTTAGATGTATATAACTTGCGGGCAATTAGCATTTTATAACTGTTTTTTTTTATTTTTCTTACTGAAACTGAAACCAGGACAAAAACTACCCTATATGTTGCCCCGGAATCACCATGCCAAATTTATTTAATTTCTGTCCTCTAATTGACAGACAAATTAACAGACAGACAAAAATTCTAATTTCTGTTATCGATCTTTTAAGCGATCCAATTTATATTTTTCAAAAAATTTTTATGTACAGCAATTACTTTTCGAGCCTTTTACTATATATAAAAGATTATAAGATAAGAAAGAAATAGATTAGAGAGATACCACATCACGATCTTTAGGAACGGTGCAAACGTGGTGTATTCGTAGGTGACAGCAAGAATTTAATAGTTGGATACTAAAGTTACTATTTTTTGTTTCAGGTGCGTAAAGGCTGAAAAGGATTGCATAGCAATCCATGTAATAAGTCATGGTGTTCTTCGTTTTGTTTAATAGCAATATTCTAAAATCACATTTGGTGGATTTCTTACAGACATCCACTCGAACAAAATTATTTAACTACACAAATATTTTTTATTTACAGGTCGTAAGTGGTATGATTTCTCTGTTAGTTGTAGCTAGCTCTTAGGGCTGTAAACATTTATTAATAGTTTTGTATTTAGTTTTAATGGGGGAGATACTTGACGCTTTTAAGCAGAGGATGCCGCCTGTTTGATGTCAAAAGGTTTTGATACATTAGACATGTCGTTGGTTGACAGGTAAAACTCACATTAGTGGAAACCGGACATTAGTAGGTTTCGTATCAGTATAACGGATCGTTTTGGTTACGAGTTGTAACTTTTCTACGAGGCGTAAGCCAAAAACTGTTCCTATAAATATCAAATTACCAAATGTCCAAACAACTTGTGGAACGCCTCGTTATTATAAATTTGGTTGCTATTGGTAATACTGCTACGAATGACGGAACGTTTATTATAGGAACCCGGCATTAATGAGTTTTTCCTGTCATACGACGATACGTTTAATTTTCTTTTGCGTGGATATTTTTTGAACTTAATACCTGATTGGAATTTGGCTGTGTCATCATTAACATCAAATGAGACATCCGCTTGTTCCTATCCTATACTTCATAGACTTTCGGAGTAGTTCCTCATTTTTATTATAGTTTTTATATTTATTATCATAAGATAGCAAACTAGCAGATGGCTCTCCTGATGGTAAGAGACAGTCTTTGCCTATAGAAACCAAATGTGTTAATGGTGCGTTGCTATCCTTGTGGCAGGGTCTTAATGCCACATGCATAAATTTACCGGCTACTTTAATCTCCAAACCGGAACTCGACAGTAACAAGCACTGACGCTGTTGCGGCATGAATAGGTAAGGCGGTAGTACCAGACTCGGGTGAGACAATGTGGAAATCGAAGACCTAGTAGCCACAATGGTTATATTTGCATAGCCAATCGTTCGCCACTTACACACTGCCTGGCAGAACGGCAGACTATACTACAAAGGGGCCCGGACGGAAATTGTTTAATAGATTTTGACATTTCGTTGACAGCAAATATTTGGCGCCTTGCAGAATAAGAGATCTTGCTTGTCTTCCCCATTCCGTCTATTAAATTAATTCAGCAGACATTCATTTTGTAAAGCATTTATAAAGTGTGTAATCGTAGTTGAAATTTTTTTAAACAAAGAAACTGATAGTCTAATTTTGTGGAGATTTTTGAACATTATAATGGTGAGGTGATTTTTTTACGTGCCGAGAGTCTCTTGATAAATGACTTCATGGACTGTGTTTGTACATTTTAAAGTTTTAATATTTAAATCAGTCAGTAGCTTATTAATTATAAGTGCGTCAAAGACGCTTAACTCGTAGTATATTAGCTGTAGATATTTTTTTCCTACGCGTTTGGATGTGCAGACTTATATTCGGCTCGAAGGACCAAAATTTATTTGATCTCAATGGAAATGAAATGTGATTGTAGTTTAGTACTTTATCGAAATTATAATTCGGAAAATGAATTTTAAATTTATCACAGAACTTCTTTTATTGTTTTTAAGTATAGTTTTATGTATCATTGTGTACATTACGAGTTATAATTATACAATATCATAGTTTATGAAATCAAATCACGAGGAAATTGATTAAGATTTATTTGAGGTGGTCTATTGGTGAATAAGTTTGTCTACAAAGCACTTGTATATCTTAGAAGTATCGAACTAAAAATAGAGTGCGTTTCATTTAGTAATATCTAGGACACTTTAAAGTTTCCATTTGAAATATTATGTAGGAACAAATTAAACCATTTGTTCAAAAAAAAAAAAGAAAATTGTAAATAAAAGAGAATTAAAAATGATCCTGTAAAACACGCGATGATTTATATGTTTAATTCTGATTCATCGCAAATACTATCATTAAGCTAAATGCTATTTGTGGATCTACAGATACATTATTTTACTCTAATTCGTACTTTATGAGAGAACATACTTCTAATATCTAAAAAATTATACGTCTAAAAGATTGCTTGATATTAGCGAATCACAGACTTATTCACTAATGGATAGACATTAATAATTTAAGTAATTGAAAGTTACCATATTGGCGTATTAGCAATGTGTCAAAGACTGCATAAAATACTTAGAATTTTAAAAATTGATTGTGTGCTAATTGCTACTGGTATTTGAAAGCAGGGCTTTTAAAATATTCCCATTAAAAATATACATAGCATGGGCTATGGTTTCATAGCGAGAGAAGTAAATCGAAAACTGAACGAAAAACAACTTTTCTAGTCACTCGATTTATATCTTTTACGTGAAATATAATATCTAGATATCAAATATCTACGAACCTTCAAAAAAGTTGTTTTCTAACATACTACATTAAATTATTTAATTTTATGTAGTATTTGTAACAGATATAAATAATCATATATTACTTAATCTTAAATTTTATTTGAAATATTAAAGGAGCCAATAAAATCAAATGCAATTCGCATTAGACTAGTGTTATTCTGCGACAGCCATTATATCTAATCAGATTTTGTATGTTCCGCTCAAAAATGTATACCTACATTATTATTAAAATGGTGCGGAGCGGACATACAATAGTCTCTGTTGTTGGGAATAAGACGAATACGATAAGCTACTACGTTGTAAAGCCCTGGAGCTGGGGTTGCCAGACTCAAAACTATGTAGCAGATATTCTGCCAATAAATTGCTTATGAAAAAATAATAAGCAATGCGCTATATTATCATTACTTATTTTAGATTAACAAATATATGCGTATATTGTTTTTTAAAAGCTATGTTACATATGTTGTCTTTTTTCAAGCTATGTTGCATATTTATAATTGTTTATTTAAAAGTTTAAAGGAATCGCCTGTTACCGCCTTATTTCCATCTCGTTTGACATCATAACTAAAATCATCTAATGTTATATTTTTTGCCGTGGTGTCAAAGTCGAGAGTAAGCCTTTGGTGCCTATATTTAGTTTTAGAGAAAAAAACCTTTGATATCAATAATACATTTATTGCCCCATTATGTTAAAAAATTTCTTAATAGAAAGAAGCTGATGATAGTTGCGTCTGTCTGTTTTCCGCTTCTTTCGTGCTACGCAACAAATTATGCCATGACTGTCTTTGCCATATGGAGTAATGCAAGGTTTTGTGTAAAATGCATTAAATTTAATTTTGTATAAAAATAATTTTAATGTATAGCAATCAAGTCATCAAAAATAGATTTCCTTGCGCTGCAGTAAAAAGTCGGAAATGACAATGCCTTTTAACGCCGTGTGATAAATGATTTGGGATGATATCTAATGTTGTAAATCGTTGGCTGGCTTAATTAGGGTAAAGAGTTTAGAGTCTGGCAGGGACAGCGCCCCCGCCTCCCCGCCGACCAGGCCCGCTGCCACCGCG
>DWBA01001340.1:0-10774 GCA_018236825.1 Apodemia zela
CTATTTTTTTTGTAAATATCTTCAATGTACAGAAACGACTTCTCTACAGATTTATTATATGTATTGATGATGATGATTGATGATGATTTATCAACAGTATTTGTCCCATGATAATAAAATCTTGGAAAACTCGTAAAAAATTACCTTAAATTGAATTTGAACTAATAATCGTGTAGAGTTCTGTAACTTTTCGCCCGGGTATTTGGTACCACCGCCATATCTATTCCAGCCACAATAGCGTTAATGCTTGTCATGATCGTATTACGGTTTAGAGAGTAAGGTAGCCGGTAGACTTATGCATGTGACATTGCCATACCGCCACACAGATAACAACGCACCATTAACATCTTTGGCGTCTATAGACGATGGTTTCTCTTTCCATCAGAAGAGCCACCTCCTTGTTTGCTATCTTATGATATAAAAAAATCATAGCCTTAAACAATTATATTTGAAACATACCGCGAAAGCCTGTTAGAAAAAAAATACAGGCGTGTCGAAGAACATTTGAGAAGATTTCGATTCTCATCTTTTGATATCTATAAAAGACCTGGGTCCTCGTGTTTCAACGCGAAACGTTATGAACTTTTGAATAATAGCGGTGAGGCCAAATATTTCAAACAAAAAGGGTTAAGTACGGACCGAGCAGATGGTATCGACGAGTCGTTCGTCACGCTCGTAAATTATTTCACAAAACCACCGCTAATCTGAGAGCAGGCGATGTTTCAATTTTAATTTTTTATTTCATTCTTTGTAAATCTTTTGAATTCCCTTATTCGTCTTCACCCATATCGTTTTTTATCACAAATACTTATCTCAAGAAATGCCTAAAACTAATTTAATAAAAACAATCCGAATCCCAAATGGATGTATCAATAAATAAGCCCATTACCCGCAATGTATCTATACTGGGCGACAAATTAACGTGTGTTTATCTATTTCTTTACTTATCTCATTCCACATAAAAAAACAAAGGTGTTGAATTTTTAACACCTGTCTGTGGGCAGTTTCTATCCAAATCACCGTATCTCGGCGGTAATAAAATAAATTTCTTGTAGACGCCGGAGGGTTAACTTGAGCTCGAGCGGTCCAGGCGATGTTCGATCGATGCCCGTTGACACGATACATTATAATGGACCGGTACGATCGACAGCTTTTAACAAATTATTGAGCGATTTTGATATGAAAATTAATATAGTCAGCATAAAATGATAAATAGCTTCACGCCCATATCCCTGACGCGGTGGGCAGAGGTGCATACATCTACGATAAGTTTGCGGTATTAAGTGGTTAGTGGCTAATGTATTTACTATTCGGGCATATATCCCCTCTCGAGCAAGTTGTGTTTTCCGGAAAAATTTAAAAAGCGATTTAGAAGACATCGAACCCAAAATGATGCACGTATATGTGTAAAGCTAAAGTTTAGAGAAAAAATATTAAAGTAAGATTTAGAACTCTTTAAAAAACTTATTTAAACTAGACTAAATTATGAAAAGACTATCTTGTTAATTAGACATTACTATAGCCAGAATCGTACACGTCAATTCAACATATATTGTGAAACTGGTATAAAATCAAATCATAAGATTTAACCGATACCTAGGTACCTACTTAACATTTAAATTATAATACAAAAAACTTGCTGAATCCGGCAGATGTTGTCCCGCCAGTCCATATTATAACAATGACATGATGCAGCGCCATCTGGTTGCGAGTTACAACAACGAGCGAAATATTCCTTCGCAAAAAAATAGACATACCTAAATGCCAAATATAAAATTTATATAGATAATCGCCCAAATGATGTTTAAATTTATCAATTTCATATATACCTACGAACATCTATTTTTATATATTTATATTATAAAAGCACTATACAAAACACTAAACTGAAAAAAGTTGAAATACAATTCACTTATTTAGACAAAACTAACAAGAACATATCTATTATGTTTCTACATACAACATTTCAGATTATTTGGGAGACAAAAAAGGCTTTGACATAATTGTTCCTCATACCAATCTAATTTTTTATTACAGGAAATAATTATTGTAATAAAATTAACATTGTACATAATGTTCAATAATATATGTATATTTAAAAAATGTAAATGAAAAAAGACAAGCCCGTTAAGTTTCTTCCACCGAATCTTCTTAGTGTGTGGCCTTAAAAAATGTTTTACTAAAAAAAGCATTTTGGCGAGTCAATCAAGGCGACTTTTATTTGAATTAAACATTCTTTTTATTTGAATTTTAAATGATAGATATTGTTGTACCAACCACAAAAATTTAATGTACTTCAAACCCCGCCATTTACGTAAGTTACAGGTGTTGGTAAACATTGTAATTATAAATCATAAGTGGAAAGCTCTGATTCTCGTCCATAAAAAAATCTTGGCAATATCGTGAATTGGACTTAATTAAAGCTTTAGGCTGTATATGCAGGACCCGCACTGAGCAAAACGCAACTTGAGCGAGGAATGTTTTAATATCTGTATTAATTTAAATTCTTACACTTATATCATAAAATAATTACCAACCTAACAAAAAGTTTTCACTAAACAGGTTATTTTTTAAACCTATTAAAATTAATATATTAATCATTAATTTTGGATATAATCACTATAATTATCAATCAACCATTCACCGTCTAAAATTAGGTACCAACTTCCTAACTAATCATGAAGATCATTAACAAAATTTTATCTACAAAATATCTAATACCGAATTAATTCAATCTGCGTTGTCGTTCGGCTTGAGTTAGGCCTAACTATGGCCGTGCCGATGTCATACTACGCTCTAATGCGCGCGTCTTTTTTAATCTTCAGAAACGTGTATCCAAATATTTTTCCCATTCATAATTATCATGTACCTCTTAATCATGGATTAAAGAAACTTTCACGTATATTACTAGTATCATATTACTTTAAACAAGTCGTTTTTCTATCCTATATTTATTTAAGCAATTTTATTATTCTCACACACGATTTCTATAACTGGTTTCATATTAGTATTAATTACCAACACCAAATGTGTTTAATAATTTCAATTAACGTGCGTCATAATTCTAAAACATCGGTGTTAATTGTGATAAGTATTAAATATACATTAATAAGTGTGAAACATAACACTTTTCGTTTTTGTAAGGTTAAAATTATATTGATACTTGATACGTTAGTGAGATGACGTTTGTAGATTGACGTTTCAGTAAAAATTTGGCTGTTAGATATAATTTATTACACTGTATTATTTTATTGAGTTACTGTTATATATTTATTTATTATTTATAACATTTTTCCTTAAAATTCACAACATATAAATCAGGTGTGTATACAACAATCTTTCCTATTAAACATAAAATAACGTTGATAAATTTTAATACTTTGTCTTAGTTGCAGTTATGTTTATATAACTAAAAGTACCTAACAAGAAACTATATTTTATTCAATATATTTTATTGTTAATAGGTACTAAGGAGAAACTGCAAATTAGTTCTTTTTATGACCTCGTGTGTTTGGTTTTCATATTAAAAAGAAATTTTTAAATACACTAAATGTAAATCAAACTATTTAACAATGCCGTCGTAAGGCATCCCGTTATAGACCGGGCTCCTTTTTAGTCTTTAAATTTAGATGAAAATGAATTTAATATAATTATGTTACTTAAGGGGTTATCATAAGACTTTATCTCAAGAACCGGACAACTTTGATGGTTTATACGTCTTAATTGAGTAGTTGAAAGTCCAGTGTTAAAATGGTTACTGTAGGTTATCCTTAAGAGATAGGCATATAGCATCGTAGATTTTTTTGTAGATCTTTTTAAGACATATATTTCGTAGTACATTATTTTGATCTATCTCGTAAAGTTTAGCCAGCGCCTGCAATGTAAGCGCAAAAACTTTAGGGGTGTCTGGCAAAGGGTTACAACCATGCTAAGTGTCCGGCAATGAGTGACGACATTACTAATACCACACTGAATGAAATATCAAAAAAATTACCTAACAAGAAACACTTTAACGAAATTGAGGTACTATTTTCCACAACTTTGTTACTTGTTAGCTGCCAAAGTAACCATCGTCCAAATTTCATAATCCCTTATCGTTCTTACCTGGGTTGATGTCTATGCGCTGAGAAACTTTCAGGTTTAATAAAATGACGTAGGTCTGGCTAACGCGGGCTCTCAGAATATACGAATGACAACGTATCTATTATTCACTTCGTCATCTATAGGCGATAGTTTTCGGTTTCCATCAGAATAAACATTTGCTTGTTTGCTATCGTATGAAATACAAAAAGTTAAAATAATGTTCTAAATTTAATTTCAAAGAAATTACATTAGGTACTTGTTCAAGTGTTGCGAAAGCATCACAATATTGTCGACAACAAAACCTTCATGGATGTTAGATGGATGTGTTGTATTCTATATTAAAATAAACTTTTTATTTACAGATACATACATTCAAAAGAAAAACCGTTTAAATGCTCAGAATGTGGAAAGGGCTTCTGTCAATCCAGAACATTAGCGGTGCACAAAATTTTACACATGGAAGAATCTCCTCATAAATGTCCAGTTTGTAGCAGAAGTTTTAATCAAAGATCAAATTTGAAGACTCATTTATTAACACATACGGATATAAAGCCTTACAACTGTTCTTCATGCGGGAAAGTTTTTAGGAGGAACTGCGACCTGAGAAGACATAGTTTGACACATAATCTTGTTGGTATATCATCAGTTAATACATCCCCCACTGGTTCCAACGGTAAAAGTCCTTTAATGAATCCGAATTATTCTATCGACAATATAGACACTGAAGAAGAAAACTAATTAGTATATTTGATAGTGTTATTACATGAATTTATTAAAGACTGATATCCAGTGCCTTTTAGTTTAAGTAGTACATCTTGTATTCCTTATAGCTTATGCTGTGATACATTTTCTTCCACATGCCAATTCTTGCTTTTACAACTTATAACATTCATATTATTATCTTTCAATTGAAGAGATACGTTAATGAATGAAACTTGATTTCGAATATTAATTATAATATTAAAAAACTTAAAATTATGTCAAATCTCCACACAATGTTATTTTTTGAATATTACTTTTATTTCATAGTATTTATTCTATATCTTTAATGTAACACACATTTGTTACCTATACGTGGCGTTTTATGTTTAGATTATTTTTTATTACTTTAGATAGTTACAAAAATAGTTAAGAATTTTCGATGTATTTAAAGATAACAATCTAATCTATGCCAGTGTAAAACTATCCCAAGTAAACCTACTTAATGTATGTATTATTGTATTTTAATCGTTGTAAATAATGACCAATTTCTTTTTAATTGGTGAAATGTTACAACTTTAATTAAAAATGTCCTATTTGAGTAACTTATTTTAAATTTTATGTTTTTCGGGATTTTATTACCTTGCCGCATATATAATTAATATGTTCAGATTATTATGATATAAATCAGTATGTCAGTTGTTTAATTTTACGTATTCATCTGACTACATTAATAGCACTAGTTGAGATGCTTTGATAAATTATCAAGGAGTAGGGTATATTGGATAGAAAACTACTTATTCGTACATAAATTTACTGAAATAAAACATAAATAGGTAGTAATTTATCAAGCGATTATGAAACTGGATGTTTTCAACTATTCTGACTTTTTATGTAATAAAAATAAATAAATATTACTTCGCCGGTTCTCTTGAGATCATGCATAGTTTACCAGATTTTATTAAAAACTCAGATTAACCAAGTTTCACTAACTTGTTAACAGGTGATATGGATGAGATATTCCTATCGCCACGCTTTCCAAATTTTTTAACAACTGTCACTTTTTATTTGCAATTACCGGGACCAATTTCGAGGCACGCGGTACATTATCACACTGCCTGCCTACACTGATAACACTTTACCCACCCCTCGAATCAAACCCAGGAGCTTATGATTCGAAAAGTACTTTTTAACCACTAAAGCAGTTGCAATGAGGTAATCAAATTCTTTATTTTTGCATTCTTGCTTTTCTTTTTTATCGTTGATATTATTGTAATTGTTTTGGCCACGGTTCTGGCTCTTTAAAGTAGATATTTCTCATTTTTTTACATGTTATATAATATTGTTGTAAACATTTTGATTCTTACATCTCAGTCTCTTTTCTAACCTGTTCCGTTGGTCATAAATAAAAAGTGTAATATTATGGCAGAAATGAAAGAACTTTCATTGTTTTAAAGCTAAGAAATTGTACATATATACAATTTGAAGAGTTCACATGTTCCGTAGTATGTTCCTTTTTAAAATTTGCAATTAAATGGTGTAACAATATCATTCTAATATGGGTTTATTGTTCAATAATTTAATTGAATAATTTAGTTTCATGACATATTCTTGTTGTACTTTAGACTGACATCTCCAATCCCAGTAAATAGATCCCTGAATCCTTTCACATTTATTTTCTAAGTGGGATCTATTTATTTAAAGTAAGTAAATATTTTAAAAACATTAAGTTCATAAGCTGTTCCTATTTTAAATCGTTGAATATTCGATATGAAGCTTCCAAGCATTGAAATGCTTGTTACAATATTAATGCGTTTAAATTATCAAGTCCAGCTGAAACGACTATAGCTTCTTCCTTGCGATGATCGGGACCGAGAGCTTTACTTGCCTCTTTTTTCTCAAAATCTCTCTTTAAAAACCCTTAAGATTTTTTTTTTGTGGCTAACAAAAAATAAAGATTGCCTCGTAGTATATTTACTACGAGGCAGCCTTTATTTCATTATCTATATTATAATTACATATAATGACTTTTAAAAAAAATATGTTGATTTAAAGATGCAACCGACTGTACTATTGCATTATTACTCCTGTAAATAGTACTAATAATCTTAAGTTTTGGCTGATTGTATTAAGCTTATTTCGTATTTTTAAAGAGAAGTTGATTTAATATGGAAATATTGTATCTTTTTTCTGATCTCATCTTGTTTGTAAATATTATTTATGTGGTCTAAGTCAATTGATCCGTCCTCTATTTTTAATAATGTAAAATCTACTTCGTTTTAAATATCCAAGACTGCGATTTTTTAAATTGCACTGTAAATACGAATTAAAATATTAAGAATTTATAATCAGTTAGTTTTATTAAATCAAAAACCTGGTCGACTGAGCTTTGATTGGTTTATTTATTGACAAATTGCGTTTTTTTAGATTTGATATATCTTCTGTTATATATAAAAATCAGTTGCTGTTCGTTTGTCTCGCTATAACTTGAGAACGGCTGGACCGATTTCACTAATTTACAAGTCCAGGGAAGGTTTAAAAAGTGTGAAAAAATGGTAATAATGGCAGAGCAACGTTTGTCGGGTCAGCTAGTACTCAATAAATATTAAGTTGCCATATAGCGCACCTTAAAATATGTTTTAGTAGCATTAATTATTACCCATTAGCACACTACAAGTACCTACCTATTACAAAAAATTATGTGATGGTAATTTATGATTTTTTTAAAATTTTATATTATAAGATAGCAAACAAGCAGATGACTCACCTGATGGAAAGAGACAACCATCGCCTATAAACACCAAAGATTTTGATGAAAGATGCGCCACTATACTTGAGACGGGGTTGTAATGCCATCGTGTATACCGGCTATTTTACGTTCCATGCCGGGTCACGGCTGTGACAAGCACTGACGCTATTGCAGCAGCAGGAATATATAAAGTGTTGATACAAAATCAGGTCAAGACGTTGCTGAACTCTACTAAACACACGATGGCGTGTACCGGTTTGGAGGGTAAGGTAGCCACTTCTGCATGTGGCATTGCCATTCCGCCACACGGATATCAACGCACCATTAACATGTTTGGTGTCTATAGGCGATGATTTCTTTTTCCATCAAGAGAGCCATGCTTGTTTACTATCTTATGATATATATTAAAAAAAACAATCAGTCTTGGAGATTCGGAGCAAATTAGCTGTTAAAAATTAGACAGACACACACGATCATTTATGAACCCAATTTGGAAATATATTTTTTTTTGTTTGGGAGAATATACTTCCAGTGTAGTATCATTTTAATTTGGTGAAGATCTGACGCAGGATTCCGAAAATACAAGAACTAGGAAGTCAGCTGTCGTAATTTAACTTCGTTTAAATTATTAATTGGAAAGTTACACTTTTCGTTGGGTCCTAAATGAACTGAATAAAAATCTGATCTAGAATTCCAGATACACAGGAAGTCGTGAGTCGATTATTTTGGTGACTGTATTTTAATTATTTAAATCTACGCCGGTGAAGTAGAGAGATAAATCTCTCTACTTCAACAGCGTAGATATCCGGCTATCAGCTGGCTAGTGACGGTTATCAGACTATCAAACAGAAGTTATAGGTGTGCTTAAAATCTCTAGAGATATGAATATTTACAATAATTTATTTAAATGTAAACACAAATTATTTGATAAGTCTGATTTATTTTACTTATAGAACGCAGTCTTATATATTAGCTAATGCCCACGGTTTCGTCCGCGTTAAGATCACTATTCAAAAAAAAAACAATATATTATATGCCTCGTGTTGGTTCGAGCTCCTTTGAAGAATAGACCAACAGCCAGGCATGTCGTAAAAGGCGACTAATTGACTATGTCAGTCACTAACATCGTGGCTACTAAGTGGTAGAGATCAGCATTGTCTTGCCCGGATCCGGTACCACCGCCTTACCTAATCCTGCCGCAATAGCGTCAGTGCTTGTCACTGTTGTGCTCCGGTTTGGAGGGTAAGGTAGCCGGTAAACTTATGAACGTGGCACTAAGACCTCGCCACAAGATAGCAACGCACTATTAACATCTTTCGTGTCTATAGGCGATGGTTGACTCTTTCCATAAGGAGAGCCACCTGCTTTTTTGCTGTCTTCTGATATAAAAAAGGTATTAAGTGTTACAGACATCGACATAATAAAATCCTGAATTATATCATCTTACAAATTTATTGGTACTTATTCAATCCAAAATAATAACTAAATTATAAGTATCTTCACGCCGGTATCCCCGAAGGGGTAGGTAGAGGTACAACTAGTGCACCCACGATTAGCCGAAGATACTCAGTCCCACAATGTGATAGATGACAAGCCTATCACCAACCGGGCACAGATCCCGGGGAACGTTGGCTTTTATCAGAAAACTGAAAAAAACACTTTCTTTTAGTTGCCCGACCTGGGAATCGAACCCGAGACCTCATGTGGTCAACTCCAACACCGAACCACTAGACCACTA
Source organism: Apodemia zela (assembly GCA_018236825.1). NCBI lineage: Eukaryota > Metazoa > Arthropoda > Insecta > Lepidoptera > Riodinidae > Apodemia > Apodemia zela. The sequence continues at coordinate 9,270 of DWBA01001340.1, forward strand.
AATTATAACACACCTAAAATAAGAGCGAGTGAAGTTCTCCGAGGCTTCTGGGACAATCCAGCGTTTGTATATATGTATCAATGTTTGCGGGTTTCACATTAAAATTATATCACGTTGAACTGGAGAATAAAGATATCTATATGTATTTTTGTATTTTCTTTTGACATAAAAAAACGGACAATTGCGAATTAAATTTGCGAGAAGTGGTTCCGTACATGATTAACTTCCAAAAGTTGAAGTAAAACTTCTTTTTGGACGTTGTGAATTAGATTTTATGAAATATTAAGAGGCAATTATAAAATATGTATTTAGGTACTCGCATAGGGTTTCTGCTGTGAGAAAATGAGATTAAATGCGTGTTTGTATATATGTTTCTTTTTTTTTAGCCCTCCGCCCGTGCTTGGAAAAACTTGAAAAACTTTGAAAACAACAAAGAAAAAACGAACCAACTGAGCCACTGTCAACTGGTGCAACGAGACGAAATTCTTTTTTTTGTGATTGATTCCATCGACAGTGACTTAGTTGGTTAGAGCGTCCTGGCCAGAGGGAAGGTCAACGGTTCAAATACTGTCGTGTCAACAATTTCCTTTATTTTTTAAAGGTTTTCACATTTTTATATAATTTTCCTATACTTTTTATCTATCAATCAGCCGATCAAATTGTTGATCAATCGGTAACTCTCGCTTTCTCCCGATGTTAACCACCCTGATATTGTTAGTTAGTTGTGATTCACCCCGTGTTGGTCCGGGTTCCCTTTGTAGAATAGACTATATCTTCCGTTTAGCCAGGACGTTCGTAAGAGGCAAACGATTGGCATTGCGAGTCACTACCATCGTACTAGGTGGTAGAGTACGTAAGGTAGCCGGTAAACTTATTTATGTATCATTAAGGACTTGCCACGAGGATGCCAACGCAACATTACCATCTTTGGTATCTCTATGCGATGGTTGTCTCTTTCTTATATAAAAAAATATTCATCTAATTCTGTTACAAATTGCCTATTCCTGCCGTAATAATTTCAATGCTTGTCATCGTCGTGTTCCGGTTTGGAGGGCAAGGTAGCCAGTAAACTTACGTATTAACGTATTACGCTTTGAGAACTCGCCACAAGGATAGCAACGCACGATTAACATCTTTCGTGTCTCTAGGTGATCTAGTCCTAGTAGGTAGTCTAGTCTATTTCCATTAGTAGAGCCATACTTGTTTGCTATATTTTTATAATAAAAAAAAGAAATATTTATCTCAGTCTTTTACAAATTAATCAGAATATAAATTTTCACTTCTATCACTCATTTTTTTTAAGTGTTCTCCTATTACGATGCATAATATACATCCTGTGATAGACGGACGATCAAACACCGAAACTTTCATAATATGGTTCATTTAGAACTTTTATGAAAATTAAAAACAGTACTGATGTGCAATCAAATTAATAACTAGAACCATTTATAATAATGAATCAAGTCCTATAAAACCCATAACCAGCTCTACCCACCAGCTTCCAG
>DWBA01001341.1:0-10771 GCA_018236825.1 Apodemia zela
ACAATATTTATTTGTAGGTATTAGCTACTAACACATATGCATGCGGTACCTCGCCACAAGACAGCAACGCACAATTAACATCTTTGGTGTCTATAGGCGATGGTTGACTCTTTCATCAGAATGCCTAGTTTTTATGTAGCTAGTTCAGCTCACATTGTATTATGTATATGTTTATTAGTAGGTACTGAATTGCATATGCAATGTTAATGTCGCAGGCAAATTCTGTTATTCGTCCGTATACAAATGGCGTCGTCAGCTTACAAAGATAAATACGTTTTAGAAATGCCTTACGCTGAATGTAAAATGTCGTCATTATATAATATGTATGACATTTACCGCCGCCGTTAACAAATTGCCGCGGCATTTTATTTAAATATTTTTTTTTTATGTAAATGGGTAGTTTATTTAGAACTAGAACCCTGTCCAGCTTCTTACATAAAATGGAAGTAGGTTCGTTTGGTTGGATTTAGGTCCCACACCTGAAAAACGGAGCCAGTTTATATTTGACATTGACGCAATTTATGCGATCAACAATTTGCTTTCGGCAATTTGTATTGAATATTTAAATGTATAAAATGACGACGCCGTTTGTATAACGAGTAACGACAAAACGCCTATGGTCATGGCGATATTTTATTTTTCAGATTTTGCCATTCATGTTGATGGTGAGTATGTGCGTCCTACTAGTTATGACTGTGGATGAAGAATGCGCGCCGAAAGGGAAAGAGCTCGGGAAGCTGACCTTAGACAGCTACGCATTCACTCCAAACCAGAGCTATAAAGAGAAACTGGCAGAACTTATTGAGTTTTACTCTAATATGGAATTTCTTTAGAGTGGTGCACTACAAATCAAATATGTATGATGATCAAGTGTAGCACTTTAATAATTGATCAATGATTAAAGTGTTCACTTATCGGAACAGCTTGTTTTGACAATATTATTTTTATGGAGCAATGTCCCCCCCTCGCTCCCATCATTGCAACTTCTATGAACCAGAACCAATAGCGGCAATCTCCTAATTCTCCACTGAGTTGAAAACTGAGGGTGCTTTACCAAAATGCTAAGCCGCAACAAATACCCCGTATTGGTTCGGGCTCCTTTGAAGAATAGACCAGCTGCCGTTCTGCCAGGCATGTCGTAAAAGGCGACTAATTGGCTATGTGAGTCTCTACCATCGTGGCTTTTTTTATTGCCCGACCCGGGAATCGAACCCGCGACCTAGTGTGGTCAACTCCGACACCGGACCACTAGACCACAGAGGCGACACCCTCCATAAATTAACCAAAGGTAAAGTTGGTCCATCCTGGAGCGCTATTTTAATACAAATAAAATAAACAACGTATACAGTTTGCTGTTCCTTTTATTATCCCAGGAATTCGTATTAATATAATTTTATTACAATGGATATATTGCAGCTGATAATGACGAATGCTCGAACTCTAGTACCTGTACAACATATAAAGATTTGCTTTTCAACCTTGGAAACTTTGAGCCATGTTTCAAAATTAACTCCGAATAAAATAGAACTCTAGATGTATCCACAATTTTTAATCAGACAACTACATTTTATTCTAAGCTTGGTCAATTAGATAAGAGATTAATAAGATATCTTGTTATACTCGAAGTATATCTACCATATCATTTAACAATGTTATTTCCGTTTGGGTGGCAAAGCATATAGTCAATGTATCAATGCAATCATAGCAATGTCAAGAAAATTACCAATCATACAAACTCCGTATTACCTAAGGAAACGTGTTTTTTAACAACAATAATAAAACTCGTTCTCTATTATTTATATAGTCGATTCATCAAATCAAGCAGGATAGTTTATGTAAGTACATGACGGTTTTTATATTTAGTAACAGTTATTTTTGACAAAATATTGAAAGGCATTCTCCTAAGTTCAAAAGCAAATTCTTATTTCATTCAGACTAATTTTAATCGACCGCCTGATTCTATGCCGCAGTCCAATACCCACCAAAACATACTTAACCTTCTTGACAAATTCTTGCAGTTTCCAGCTATCTTCCATAATGTTGCTGATATGACATTTTCGTTTCCAAAAATGCAAAGTATCTCTTACTACAATAGTCATAAGATATTAGCATATACATGTATAAAACAGATGGCATAAAATAAGTAGCTACACGCTAATGTAACAATACAAACGTACACAATTTGAATAACAACATCCATTAACTTTATTGAACAACATAATTTTTCTAGTCACATTCACCTAGTGCATAAAAAATCTTAAATACTTCATAAAGGGTGAAGTGTAATGTTAATATATTCACTTCTATAAAAGCAGTTTGTTACAAGATAAAATTTACACGGATATTTGTTAATCAAGTAGGTACTCAATTAAAATTACTGTTTCGCAGAACGATATTTAGGGATTAACATTAACAACGAATGCAAAAACACTACAAAAGTATGTGTTGGTATTTCGGGCTTAAAAAACACACAACACGGCTCATATTGGAGTCCAGCAACATGAGGCAAGCATGCTATATAATAATTTGCGTTTAGGAATAACAAAAATATTCCTGTAAACCATTTGGATCAACAAATTTTTTTATTTAATCTATTTAGGTATATGTACCCATAGGTAGAAATATTTAAACTAAAAATTGATTTATTTCTAACAGCAAGATATTAAGATGTAACTTAATATCGTTATGTTCCCAGTATATATTTAATAATTAATAATTAAAATATAAATAATAATTATTAACGCTATCGCTTTGGAACAACGGTAAATACATATCAAGTAGCGATTAACTAACTTCAGCGTTAATTTTTAATGTTTAATTGAAGTGAAAACATTAATCTTACACAATTTTATTCGAGTTGTCGAAAGTTAAAAAGCGAAACAACATCTTAATTCCACAATACACATAAGGTCCCATCGTTATACATAGAATATAAAAGCTACCAAATAGTAATAATGCGATATGTTGGTATTATTATATGGTAATAAATGTAACGTAACCTGGCAATATGTGAGAGGTGTCTAACTGCTCTACACTATAAAAATTACATTGGCAAACCTAAACACCTACTTCGATTATAGATTTTAGCGTTTTAGACTACCTTATTCCAGTATAACGAACATACTAACAATTTAGTATTGCTATTATTTATTTATAATTATATACCAGGTTGTTGCATATGAAATATAAATAAATATAAGTATTTTTGTCACGGGAAGAAAAAAAATTGTACACCTCAGAAAGACAATTAAATACTTTTTATTAACAATTTTACATAACTCATTTGATTCAGACACATAATGCCGAGCTACTTTAAATTTCAATTAGCAACAATATGGTCAAAAAAATAAAGTTTATTAAGTAAGACCGAATAAAAATTTTCTAGCTTAACGGTTTAAACCTAAATTATTGAAGATTCCACGATGGTAACGTAGATAAAACCGCTCTTAGTGATATTTACGAGTCAAATATGTCAGTACTTGGTAGCAATTACTAACCGTCTCAACTTTCTCGAAAGGTTCAGATTATTCAGCAGTGTCTAGCAGTGCACTAATGGTATAAACAAAATAAATTCGTCTCTCCTTTTAATATTTCAAATATACTTTAATTTGCTACGAAATAAGATTTGAACACGGTTTTAAAATACCGCGATATTTTGTTTTATTATATCGTGAAAACTGTTTTAATGAATTAAAACAACCTAATAATGACAATTATTTTTTCTACCCTTGACGCACATTCGGAATTTATATATCCAGTCTCTCTCAATACACAGCACTTGCGAAGTATAAAAATAATAATATCAAACTTAAAATGTGTGTAGCTAAAATTACTTAACAATAGCCCAAAATAAAGGCAAGAAGGAAGTCACATAGATAGTACTGCAACAATTCTTTTTTAATCCCTATATTTTCTATAAATATTATAATTTTTTGGTTACCCTACATTGTTAAAAGAAAATATATTTATTTCGTAATTTATAATTAGAAACAAAATTAAAAAATATGAAGAATATTCGTATATATGTGTATTAATAAATTAAATAACCTCATGCCTATCTAATATGCCATAACAATTATGAATTTGCAAGTCAGTTTTACTTTAATTAAACGATTCGTTGCACAAGTCGAGAACGTTTAAAAGTTTTTGTCTAGCTAAATAATAAATGCTGGAGCATTAATTGTGTAAATAAAATATATTGTTTATATCATTGCAATTTTTCAAAATAAGCAGTTCATATTTTTTTCTACCAGAACGTAGAAACTGCAAATCATGAAGATGACAACACCGTGAATAGAGCATGATTTTTTTTTAAATAAGTATGCTATTTTGTGAAGATAACGTACATAGTCAATTAATATTTATAACAATAAAACAGTTTAAACATTTCTAATCTAGGCGCGCGGTCCCAAGTAATACTGATCAGCAATTAACATTTATATTTTGTCTAAAAATCGTACGTGCCTAAAAATGCCATTTCAATACATTTCGATCTGAATACGAGCCCCGCGCACCGTCACTACCCGCCATTTAAATCTGTATATCACACCGCAGTGTTACCATTTTTATGATTTCTACCATTATCATTCAAGTATGAGTATTCTACCAAACTACGGCATGATACGCGGATTCGCTCGCATTACATAAACTTTATCAAATTTATTTATAGCTTTAAGTACACATATTATACACCTCAACGTTGAGAATCATGCATCCACTATAAATGAAGTACAATATATTCAACAGACAGGGGATCTATCGGACCACGTGAACTTTTTATAGGGAAATCTCTAATTATATTATACTGCAGCTAAAAAAATATGTAAAATTGACTAAGTAATAATAAAATTGACGCTACAGTTAAAGGTATTTAATATAACAATGCAATAAATATTTCATTAAGCCAAAGAGGAGCATATATCAATTATAAAATGCTTGTAAATATATCAAAGCTCCATATTTAACAAATAGTACAATTTATATACTGGCAACACTATACAGCATCTAAATGTCCACGTGACCCGATGACATGAACAACAGCTCCTAAGAAAGAGATAACAACTTTAGGATAATACCCATAAACTTGTTGGTATTGGTAATAGTTACACTTTAGTTACATAATCACTTACCTATAGACTAAGAGGCTTGCGGAGACATTGTAAAGTAGAAATTTCAATTTTGCCATATATATAACTGGTAGCTGTATGTCTCAGCAAGCGTGCATACTAGAATAATTATTGTACCGGAGGCGACTTACGGCTCGTGCGCACAGAAGCAAGTGATGCTCGTCGCTAGCCTACGTTGCTAAAATACCAAGCTAAAAACTACCAATTAGTTTTTGATACAACATTAAACGAAGTGAACATGTTTGTTATATAATTAAGGGCATATATCAACAGCTTACACAAGTTTCAGATTATATTAGAGTTTACATACAAGGGAGACCATAATTTCCATACTATCAATTACTCCATGAAAGTAATGAAAATCCACATTTAAAAAAGTGAAGACAAATATATTCAAGTAATAAAGGCACCGTAGAAAGACATTCTTTTAAAAACTTTAGGTTTCAACAGATCTATAGTATAAGACAGTATAAATAAAAATTATATTGCCATGTAGCAAATAAAACTACACAATTAGTATGTTTTTAGTCGTGTTTTTAAATAATTGTTCGCATATTTTAAGCCATATATTTTACTTAGAATAGATAAGGCAATTAAATAAAATAAATAAGGAAATAGAAAAATAAAAAAAATAAAGTTTGAGTACTTTTTACTTCGCGTTTAAAACAAAATAAACTCCAAAATAAAATTACATTCATTGTGATTTTATAATAGGGAATAAGATATGTCACTCATCTAACTAACAATATAGATTCGTAATTTAAAACAACATTAACATTAATAAAACGCAAATCTGCCTTCGCAAACAATCATTGACAAATGACAAATCATTTTTAATTTCTGAACTTAACTTTTGTACTAAAATAATCTTAATTACTAGTACACTTAATAAAAATCTATCACTTTCTTTCTATAGTAATATATACCTAGTCTGTGTTCCTTTCGAAAAAATATACTTCATAACGAATCCGTTAGAACTATGAAATATGGCAATTTTCTAATAACTGACTCTAGGCTTGGCATTATTTAAAAAGGGGTATTGACGTGAGGGAAGAAATAAATTACGACATGAAGCAAAAAGTAAAAACTGTCGAAGTGGTATATTAAACAAATTTATTTTAACTATAACGTTTATAAAAGCTTGCTTAATGCATGCCAGTATGAATTTCGAACGTTGTCGAATTAAAATTCTGCAGTGAACACTTAAATTCGCTCATAATTTTTAAATCATTGCTGAGATTCTTCAAGTAACTGAAACATTGGACATTAAAATTGTCTTAGACATATATAATGATGTTAGTGATTAATAACTGGCAAATTTGTGAAAATAACTTTTTTCATATCGACGTTCTGTTGTCTATATTACATACCTAACGATAAAAAATAGTTAAGAGTTTTCTTGTGTTTTAGCAAAAAAAAACAACGTAATCTCAAGAATTGAAATTAAATAACATTAAAATGGCGCGTATATATTTAAATGTTTTAATATTACAAAATGCAAATGTGTTAAAATTTGCTAAAGTGAGCACTTGTATGTTGCGGTGAATGACATGAAAACGCGCCATTTTGAAATGTTATTGCACTACCTAATATTAGTATTTTTATGCATTGTTAAAAAATCCTGTACCAAATATTGTTCTCAACATTTTCAAATAATGTTGACATTATTGTTATTTATTATTATCATTTCACACCATATTATTGTATGTATTGTATTATTATGAAATAGTCTGGAATCCTTGTGGAAAAATTAAAACAAAATTGTCAGGTGTCAATGACTACGGCAAAAATGCAATTTTATTACAATGGAATAGTTTTCAGTATTCATTATATACAAAATAATTATACAGCTAAATGTAAACAACAATGATTAGCACAGACATCACTAGATTTTCTGTTACAGTATACAATATTTACGGGAAAGTAAAACATGCCTAATACGTGACGTAGCTTCAACTTTGTTTTGAATTGATTTCAAATTGTTGATAGAATTAATACAGCTTCATTTTTACATTCAATTTTTCAAAGCAAAAGACTATGACATAATTTGGTGTCTATAGGCGATGGTTTGTTTATCTTTCCATCAGAAGAGCCATTAGCTTGTTTGTTATCGTATGATATAAAAAAACGTGTTATAAAATGTTCTCTAACTCCTCGACATAATTCCCTGTATTGTCCATTTTTGGAGTTAAATTACGAAGTCTTTAAAATGTAATAATAACTTCTCAGACTCGTTGAATGCATGTTCAATATAATTCCTTTAATTACACTAAGGGGATGAATACTAAAAATATGGTCAATTATATCACATTATGTTAAGTATTACATATACAGAATGCCGACAACGGTATCCATTTAATTGATACAACATCTTAGGAATAATAATTTTAGACCATACACAAAAAAATTAACCCCAGAAACTCAATAGTTTAGACTCATCATAATTTTTTCGATTTCATCATTTTTACACATGTTGTATATTCTGTAAACTAATCGTTTTCATTTCGTTATAGGTATATATTTTACTAAAAAATCTAGTACCTACCTACTAGCGTTTATCAATAGTATCGTAAATGATTTTTATTTAACAATCTAAAACTACAATAACTTATCATTATTATATATTGCAAATGTTGTTTCAAGTTTTATATTATATAACAATTAATTTGATTGTTTGAAATTTGATTTATTTTATTTTAAGTAAAACACAACACAAAGTATTTATATTGACTAGTGAAAGCCGTGTATAAAATTTAACGGATAGTGTCAGCGGCACCTTGTATACCAACAACGTTAAAACGATAAATACTAATGCACTTTTTATAACTACTCAGATATACAAATACATATAAATTTATGCTTCTTTCATAAATTGCTGCTCATGGCAGGAATTGAACTGCAGCCCCCATTGTATAGTCAACAAGTTCAGTACATTTTCGACCATCGAGACAGTCAACAAGATGATATATTTGTCATGCTTAGTATTTTCTGTCTGATAACAATTAAATCGTGACCATTGCAGTCATGACTGCTTTTAATTAGATATTAATTGGATATAGAAATAATCAATCAGCAAAAGCAATTACACATCGGCCTTTGATAAAGTCTACCATAGCATGGATAATAACATTGCCATGTATTTCTTTGATAATAAAATTGAATAGGGCTAATTTTACACTAGTAATGGAGGGGAAATAAGTTTATAACAGGCGGAGTTGGTTACGCGGACAAGTTGTATAAGCTATTGGTTGGTATTCCACAGGGGCGGGGTCCGGGCCCCATGTTTGATTTGAATTATGGATGATACACGCGGCAATCGCTTCTTAAAACCAGTTGTGAGAGTTCCAGCTTCGCGCCCGCTCGCCTCTCTTTTATCAATTAATTAATATTTTCATTAGCGTACTATAATTACAAGATCATTTCAATTTATGTGGCAAAAAGTGGTCAGCTACCCGGTCTTTTCACTTTAATACGGTAAGAATAACTTTTTCATTGTTTTAATATTAAACCGCTAACATGTATGTTACATAAACTTAGGTTAGTGGACACGATAACTCTTTGCCCAGGTAGAATTGAGTCGAACATAACTGAATTGTAAAGTATGTTTGCTTATAAAAAGTAATATGGTATTTTCGACTGCGATTTAGTTGTCGACGGTGATTTATAAACTGCGAATACAGCTATTAAGAATTATAAATTGCAAAAACGTCTCTATTTGCGACCATTCCGAACGCCGTAAAAACAGCTAATAGGCGTTAATAAAAAGTACAAACAATATTTCAATGGAACAAATTAATATGTAAAACTGATATTTTTTTGTCATTGTGGTTCAATGTTTTAGTATATATAAAAGCTGTTTCTGGATATTATATTAATTAATGTTAGGAGTAGTGAACCTACATTGTCACCTACATGTCACTATTATTAGGTGTTTTGGTAGGACTCCTGTGACAGTATTATTTTAACATTACTGTTATCTTGAAGTCCTTGTTGATAAGCAGTACGAGAACAGAATTAAAGTAATACTAAAACAATACTTCTTAATAAGCTCTTTCATGTTTCCATGGTAGTACAATATTGTATCTTTCAGAATATAATATTGACATGCTACATTAAGTAACTGTGTATTTACCATGTCACCTTTCATCAGTTTTATTTTAATGTAATTTTGTAATTTTGATTCTAATGCCTTTGTCACTCAGCTATAATAGCATCACAGTTGACGTAACATTACATAAATACGTCTCAATAAACATTGGGCAAACCTTTAAAACCTAATGTCCAGATCTTAAAAACAGGGAAAACGGTTTTCTCTACAAAAATAGAAGTTGTCATACTCATGTGAACTTATATTTTTGGCTTATCTTAAAACTTGTGTATTGTTGCCCTGTCTTTTGTTTGTAGATGTAATAGTATTTAATTTTTATTTTTATATTTTAAATCTTAATCTTTTTAAAGAAGAGGGGACAAATGGGCAGGACGCTCATCTGATGAAAAGTGATGACCGCTAATCCGAATAGATGCAACAATATAGCTCTTCCAAGTACATTGCCGGCCATTTAGAAATAATTAGGCTCTTTTTTAACTCGTATTGGTAATAGAGAACCAGCTACTTATGGCTAAATACATATGTTATAAAGGATCAATTTAAATTTAATTTACTTATATTAGAATAAAATAATTAAAATGCTCAACTTAATAGAGTTAAGCATCCTTCGAGAAACGAATCTTCTTCTGGCCTATCATGCTAACTTAATTAAAATAGCTAATCTATCTTTCAAAGGTCAATTAAAATTCTACAGTATCAGTAAACCTATTTCGATTAATACACCAGACATTTAATTATGAAAACAAACATTGATAAAAAACTAATTATCTAATTAACGATTAAATAACAGAAAAAGTTACCATAACCAAGAAGTTAAATTAATTGAATTGTGAATTTTAATGTCAACCGCTTATTTATGTGTAACCACCACACCTGCGTATACAAACATGTATAATAAGTAATAACTCGCATTTGAGTACAACTTACGACCTTAGGTTCCGTACTTAAGCCTAATTACATCCGCTAGTATTTTAAAAAAGGAAGGATTAACAGAATTAACAGCAGTGGTGGCATTCGAAAATTTTACTTTGGAAGAGGTTGTGTGGGCGATAAGAAGTCTGAAAAGAAATAGGCTGCGGGAATCGATATGGTAGCTGCCGAGATGATCAAATACGGTGCTTCTGCTGTTTGAGACTCATTTTAGGTCCTCTGTAATACCTATTGAAGTACCGGCAGAGTGCCCGAAGACTGGCGGTGTGCGGTCATCATGTCTTTGTACGAAGGCAAGGGCTCACGTTTAGACTGCACCAGTTACAGAGCCATCAGTTTCATCAGCTTGGCATTGAAGGTGTATGGAAAGATTACTAAGAGGAAAATACAAGAAAAATTTGATAGAATGATTCAGGTAGGCACAAGAGGGTTTCAGGTCTGCAAAGGATATACGGGCCAAGTTTACTCACTCCGCAACATCGGTTGTAAAAAAAGTAGGAATCCTAATAGTTTCGCTTTGTCGACCCGTGCGCATTGATTTATTATTACAAGATACGTTACGTCCATACTTTACGCACAACATAATTGTGCCGCGACACAACACATA
>DWBA01001342.1:0-10767 GCA_018236825.1 Apodemia zela
ATTCTCCTAACTTAAGACAATGTTGGTGCAATTGGCCGTTAGTATGTTGTGGCTAACAGTTTGCCTACTGTGGACACAACCTTATAATATGTTTTAATTACTTCTGTGATCTTTAATTAAACATGTTTGCAAGCTTTACTCTTTGTCCGTCAAATAATTTGACGGACAAAGAGTAAAGTTGAAGTTGATAACCTAATTTCATACATACATTGGCTCGTACGTTTGATAATTAGGTACTCATAAAACTAACGCTGCACACTAACTTCAGAGCATCGCGCTAAAAAAAAGTGTAGTTCCACTTCTTTAAGCCAAACCACATGGTTAAGCTTGCCGGAAAAAATAATATAACATGTTATATTTTATTGGTACTTTACAACATGTTAATATATTTTATTGGTACTTTACAACATGTTAATATATTTTATTGGTACCTACATACATTACTTACTCTTCATTTTAATTACACTTTTATTGCCGTTGAAGATACTTTAAAATTAATACTTCTATAAAAAATCCAAATTAATCCAGTCAGCTACAGCATTTAACCAGAAAAAGTGGTTTTCTAAAATAATTTTTTAGCCCTACTGATCTTTCCAGGATAATATTGGGTTGTCTTATATACTTACTATACCTACTTTACTTTTAAAGAACTGATCCTTTTTTGAAGCAAAAACAGTAAATTTCCCAAATTCCGCCCCAATTTTCAGTAAACATGACATTATAACCAGTACATAACGTTCCGATTGATACTTATGCTATTAAATCACTAAGCTTTCTTCTCTAAAAAATTTCCTAGCGCTCTTAATATACTTTGTATAATGCGTTAATAATGGTGAAGATTGAATGCTGAGGAATTATAAAACTAAGCCATACAACTGAGAAAACATCGACTAAAAAGGGAAACAATCAAACGCAATCAAAACTCTTGAAACATTGTTAATTTCGCAACAATTTTTTAGGACTTCCCAAGTTAAAAGAAATCCTTTTTCTTTTATTCCAAAAAAAAAGTGCATTTCATTTAAAGGTTGTTGGATAATCGAGTCGCCTTTAGCAAACCCGCCAATCTGATAGAACACAGAGCGGTTTGTCAATAATCCTGCATTTACCAGTAGTCGATGGCGAATTTTTGTGTGGTATGTGTAAGTCAGCGAGTGTTTCAATGTGTAATTTCACAGTATTTACACTCGTGCTGGCATATACGTTCTGCCATCACACTACACTACAGTGAAGATTTTTTGAACAGCCGTTTCACAGTTTAATAATAAAGTTTTTAAGTGAAGGGTCGACAAAAGTGCTAAGTGGCATCGCATTGACTATCTGTTGAGTAAATGCCTATGGACAGTAATGACTGATTTCCATCAGGTAGCTCACTCCTTTTAGTATGCCTGTAAGGTGGTGAATACAATAAAAAAAACATACGAATCTGTCAAATGTAGGCAGTTTCATATAAACAATGTTAATTTACTAATCAGATTTCAGTGGATTTAAAATGAAAATATTACTTATTTTCTTTTTGTCTAAACTTGTTCTAAGGATGTAAAATATAACCTTCTTCGAATAACAAGATGGAATTATTATTTAGTGATGAAAATGGTGATGAATGATGATACTACAAATAAGAATTTTCTGTCTCGTAGCGCCATCTAGATTGTATGCAAGAAACTAAAAATACATGATATCAAACGCTGCGTTATTCCATGGTTATTTCCTTTGACCCCGGAAACAAGCTATTTCTTTGAATTACTGTAATTTTCAAAACGCGAAAAAAGATGTTTGTAATTTAACTCGTATGAAAGTTATATTGTTGAAATTGACAACTATTGTAAAGTTCAACTTCTAGGGTAAAAGTATTACACTACGTAAACTTAAAAAACGTAAAAAACTTGACAACTGTATGATGTATGAATTTGTCCCTCGTATATTTCGAAAATGAATAGAACCGTTTGCTATTTTTTTGGTTTTCGATGAAATCCGATCTAAACGGGTAAAGGTTATCGTTTCTTCACGTCAGAAGTCAGCTACTGGAGGTTTACGGAGACTACATTGTTTAAATGAATGTGATTTTTTAACGTGATTAATGATTATGCCTTGATCATAATTTGTCTTACAAACTCATATTCGAATAAGAGCAAGGGCTCTCTTATCCGATTTTTTTTTGGATCGCGCAATTATATGAAATGGTGATTGCCTTGTGGTCGAAATTGACCAAATACTCAACAATAAAATCTCTTCTAAGTTTGACAACAGACTTTAGCCAAAACATAAGTTAGATAGTAGATATACGTGTGTGTATATTATCATGCATCTCGGATGAAAGTAGTGTGTGTAATTTTTATTAATGTAATAACTAATGATGCCTTTCTTCTTATGCATATTATTTAAATATACTAGGTTTCTGCACTCCTCCACAATATAAATTTTAACTGTGCCAAATTTCAAACTCCACCGATTAACCCGCGTAATTGTCGTAAAAAGGGGAACAAGGTTTTTGCTTCACGTAATCATATTTAAAGATGATAATTGATAATAAATCTGTTCAAATATGAAATGATTTACAAGCTTACTGCACAAAAAACTTACCTTACCAGACGAAAGGAGAAAACTACGAGTACGATACAGATTCGTCAGCTAATAAAATATTAAAGTACCTACGAGTATCTACATGCCGGTTTCATTGCGGGTTAGGCAGACTGAACCGAACGTCGTCTATAGACTTTCCGGTTAACCACGAATCACCGTTTCGTTGGTTGGCAAGATGGATTGTGATCCCCATCGCCACATTTTATCGACCTGATAACGATTACCGTTTATTTCTAGCGGTAACCGGGTCCAACCGGATCTATAGCCTCGGGAGTGTTAACACACCAAATATCTAAGTTATAGGTATTAAGGTGAAGTTTGCCTTAATAAAAACTTAATAGAAACTTATTTAGCCTAGCCAGACACATTGACCGAATTTCCGTTCACATATTTTGGTCTCAAAATGGCTATAACCAAAACGAAGTACATACTAACGTTACAATTGTGTGAGGGGTATTAATGGGATTCTTTGAAAGCAAATGATCTTTTATACTGTATTTTTATTAACTTCCTTTCAGTCTCCCTTGCTTTATCCATAAAGCATTACGTAAAAACTAATTGGACTAGATAAGCTCTGTAATGAAAGATCATTTTCATTACTGTATTTTTTTTCTATTGTGTCTACGTAAGAGGCCTAGTAAGAGAGGTGGGTAAATAGTTGTTATTAAATGAAATAACTGATTAATTGATTATTGAGCAAACGAGTTTTCTAATTGGAGTTGGAATTTAAACACAAGGTAATGAATAATCTAGAGATGCCACGAAGATCGGCCAGGCCTTTGGCCGAATACTAAATATTCGGCCTCCGAATATTCGGTGGTATATAGGTTGCACTATCGAGTTGATCGTGTCACGACACGTAATATTTGTTAATGACAGATTGAGTAACTCATAGTCTTGCTATTGTATTGCTAAAATATTGTCTATCCGATTACCCAAAGAATAATCCGTATAAAAATGCTGAAAAAACGTTTTCATTCCTATCAACTTCGATAAGTATTAATTGTGACGTTTCTTGGTAAAATATATTAAATTTTTTGAGTACGTAATAGGTATGTGTGATATTCGGCCTATTTCCTATGATATTCGGCCGAATACCTATTCGGTATCTGTATAATGTCGAATACCAAAGAGAGTGACCGAATAGGCCGAATATAGAATAGCATAGAAAGTGCCCTATTAGGCCGAATACCGCGTAGTAACCGAATAATAGTGGTATCACTAGAATAAACTTATCATTTTTTTTTTCAAATAAATGCTAATAACGTCAAGATCATGAGTTTAGTAAAGCAAATACATGCTCGTGAATCTGAACATCCACGATTCACCAGTTTGCCGAATAGCAAAAATCATATACCCGTCACCGCATTTGCCAAATTTTCCTTTTTTTATTTGCATAACAGGATGTCTTTGTTAAATCTATGATAATTAATTAATACCCTTAAAAATATTTTGTAAAAAAATTTGGGACAAGTTTCGAGAATACACCAATACAAAGACAACAAAAATAAAAAGAAATCGTTTATCAGACAGTAGAATAGAATATCCTGATTTTTTTGTTTCATTCAATGCTTTGTACTTTATTGTCAACCGGCAGCGGCAATCCAAAGAATTTAGTGCCTTTAGCGCCGTGTCAGGAAACCGCTTAATAACAAAATACTAACAGAAACAAAATTCAAGCTTATGCGTCTCCAAATAAAAACTATTTTTCAACGTTCAAGTTTCGCCTTCTTATCTCTCAGAATGGCTTTAATGTTAAAACAGATTAAAATCTTAAAACAACTCTTTATGTCCCTGATATAAGGTTTATATTCAACTGCGTTAGGTTTTTCTCTATAGTAAACTCCTACAGACCCCTGTGTCCCTGGTATCTTATAATAAACGCGCCAGTATTCGACTATGAGCGAACACACGTCAAGAGCGCATGCTCCCCGCCACTCGCGACAGCCAATCACAATCGAGTAACACTTGCCAGGCGAAAATATGTTTTAAATGGAAAACACTTAATTCGTAAGAGGAAAAAACTTAATTTATAACATTTTCAAAGTTTTTTATTAATAATTTCCTTTTGAATTGTAATACCGCCAGTTTAGATTTGAATATTTTTAATACATTAATTTTATCTACACGTGAAATGTCAGTTAGTAATGAAATAGTTCAGCAATGAAATGTCAGATGGCGCTATTTTAAATTGCTGATAGATACTGAGAAATTTTGTATACATCGAAGTTATAAAACTCATAAAGGTCTTTTAACCTTTATAAAGCTAATTGCAAGTAGCAATTCAGTGTGGCACATTCTGATCAAAGCTACTGAACTGATGAAAGGATAGTTTATGTCAGTATAATAATTACCCTGTATTTTAAAATAGTATTATTTTTATTCCATCCAACAAAAAGCCGTCTAGCTTTGTGAGTATGTACCTATCTGAAGTACGGCTCATTCCTACAAGAGTAATCAATACATTCCCGCATTGAATTAAGATAACTACTTGGTCCTTTCAATTTACCGTCTTAACACCTATTTAAAATCTGGCTACTGTTATTGAATGACTATAAATCCTTTGCACTTACGCCTCATTGAGCGTACGACATTTTGTATAACAATAATGAATAATCCAATTTCGCCAATAAGAACTAGAAAGTGTCAATGCTGCTTGCCAGGCTTCATTAGCATATAGTCTTCCTATAGGTTGAATTCAAAAGAGAAACCTTTACTCTTAGCAGTGAGACATGATCCACCATTGAGACTAACTATTAAGTATTAATAATGCTTGAATAATATATATCTGTATTTAAATACTAATAGAGAACTGCTACCAGCTGCTGTATAATAGTTTCTTGATCTTCTCATTACGAAAACGAGGATAACCCAGGCGTGACGATGATACCAATTTGATACGAATAGCTGGCTGCATTCTAAACGGCACAAAGCCATCAAATTTTCTATAAATAATCGTTCAACAATACCTTGTCGAAATTCTATCCAGCCCTGTATTAGAATGGAATAAAAAGGTGCGAAAGGAATAAGGCATGAATGGAGTGTATTCGATTATTTTTTCCCTTATCAATTCTATATTTTTGTTTATCGACCCGACTTCAAAAGGAAAACTAGAAGCGTATTTATCTATATACTTTTTTAGGTGTATACTGTATGTAGATATTTATATTAAATTCTCCGGCGATTGAGCATAAAGTTCGGGCCTTTATCACGAACAATTTCTGACATCTAGAGTAATTGCAATTTTTTTCAAAATTTCGTTTAATCGTATTTCTTTGCGTAAGAACCAATTTAAAGACTACTAGCAGTTATTCGCGACTTCGTTCACGTGGCCAGTAATTAATCATTACTTCCTTTACTCATTCGGTTAAAACAGTAGCCTATTTCACTCCTGGATAATGTAGCTTTCTAAAGGTGAAATTTTTAGAATCTGTCTAGTAGTGTTTGAAAATCATTTTTTCTTCTCTTTATTAATATTAATATAGATTTAAAATAGCATCCGGTCATTGTAGAAAAGCATGGAAGAAATTACTTATGAATATTATATATAATTCGGATAATAAATCCAGCTGAATATATAACTATGTATACAGTTGGATTTATTATCAAAATTATAAAATTGTTTATAGATGAACTAATATTGTTCATTATTACTTGAAATAAAGTATAAACATGTTCTGGGCAAAAGCTTACATACTTTTATTACCAAAAACTATATTTTTTTTAATATTGGTTTGAAATACGAAGTGAAATAAGATATTAAAGCCACTTAAGAAATTTAGCTCAAGACAAAAAATATAGTTATCATTGATAATAAGAAAAAGCTATGCTAATACAGTTAATAGTTCAAAATATTTGAAAAAATGTCAAATGTGTTTAATTGAAAAACATTAAAATTAAGTTATTTTTTATATAAATTTATTTTAGTTCAGTTAGTTTTTCGGAAACAGTTCTAATCGATATATTTTTAATTCAGACAAAGTTTTGCTTTTTAAGTTTACCTATGCACAGATGTATTTCTTGGAAAATCGCAATTTACACAAAAACATAGTTATAAAAGTAACATCCATTCTCATAGTGAGACGTTACGACCATTACGTAGGTACATATTTAGACAATTCTACTTGGACTGTTACCAATAGATGACAATCAACTATTACCTAACTCAAAATCTTGTTAGATGGCGCTGTAGGGCAATAAATGAAAAACAGAAAATATCTGGAATAACTCGATTTACAAAAATAAAATATCGAGTAAAGACTGGTCGAAGCACTGGTACTTAATAATTAACATAACCTTCAGAAGTTGATCATAATTTAATCTAGATATGACGTAGGTATAATATGTACTAGTATTATAAAGAGGTAAATTTTGTTTTATTTGTAATGAATAAACTCAAATGTCTCAAACTACTAAATCGATTTTAAAAATTATTTTTCCAATTTAAAGCTACAACATGTCACGCGAACGAAGTTGCGGGAATCAGCTAGTTGTATTATTATGCAATTATAGAATCATGATTTTTTTAAACTGCATATTTAAAAGAATAGTTTTTTTTGTAACACAGCCATTCTACAGACGTAGTTGTTCCAAACAACACGATCAATTATAACTAGGGACTTATATACCCATTCTGTAGGTACAACCCTCGTAACATAAAAACTTCTATGTGAACGGTTCCCCCTATGTTTAGAAAGCGCACTTAATCGGATACGCGTACGCTCGGAATATTAAAGTGGTGAATGGGGAAACGTCATATTGCGTACCCCACACAATTAAAACGGAGACGACAATGCTGTCACGCACACCCGTGCACCTTCCGTTACACCGCGTTGTTACTGCAGTCTGCGGACCGCTAACTAATTATTGAGTTTATAGGAATTGCTGAGATGTTTTGGTTACACAATCTTTATTTAAATGTTTAAATCTATTGTCTAATTATGTTTGTTTTGCAAAATTTGCTTATCCAAATAGTAATATAAATAGTAATCTTTGCAAACAGTGTTTCCAAGAAACTTAAACCAGGGGACTTTTAAAAGTTCGAGTAATCAAGTCTGCATAATGCCTCTGTCATTTGTCTGTCATAGCAACTAACTCCGTATGTTTATGTAAATGAATAGTGGTGATTTTCCATCAGGTGGCTCACGTTGTTGCATATCGTCAGCTTTTACTAAAAAAATAATAACATATTTAGTAAAAGCTGACATTATTACAGGCTATTAATAAAATTTGAACAATATTTGTAACCTCAAATATTAGTCGGGTATTCGAAAAACATGTAATCGTGATTATAACATACTAGCTGTTATCTGCGACTCCATTCGCGTGATCCTAAGACATTAGGTAGGTACTTTCTTTTACTCAGTGGTGTTAAAAAAAAGTAGACCACAGTCTTCCTCATACATATAATAGAATAATATAGTAGTATCATAAAATATAATAAAATAATATATTAGTTAGTTATATATTTAGTTTAATTATTATTAGTATAGTAGGAATATCAGGTAAGAATAGTAATAAAAGAATTTATCAAATCCGATTGGTTTATCTAGAGATAACCGCTTTCAAACGAAACAAAACATCATTGGATGTAGATACTATTACAATATTAGTATAAATTTCAAAATTAAAATCAGATTTTACTGATTGAACCAAAAAAATTGTTTTAACGAATATCTATCACTATCCTATTGAGTAGGTGTAAATATTATGTCAATATGAAATTAGTGTTTAGATAGATAACATGTTTGTTTAAAAGTAATTACACCCACCCAAAACCAAATGATAATTGTTCATCTGCTCAACATTATTTAAATAACTGGCATTGAACTCGTTTACTTTTCAGATTTCGCTTCGCTTTCGAGACGTTACAACACTATGCGCTAAATTAAATATTATTACAAAGATCTTAAGTGCAATGGTTCCCAAAATTATCGATAAGTATAATAATTGTTTGACTTGACTATCAGTAATATCTGTATAAAAAAAAACCGTGTGATGTCGTGGGACGAAATTCGACACTGTGTATAGCCATCATTCAAACACTATACCTAAATAATAATAATCTTACGTTACGGACGTTTTTTCCCGGTCATCCTTATGGGACGGTGCGGAGGAGGTACCCTATAAGGAACTTCGTTCCAAAATTAATGGCATTAAAACAGAAGCTTGAACTAGTATTTAAAAAACAGCCATTAAAATAATTGAAAAGTGTGAATTTTCAAAGTAAGTACATAATATGTTTATCAGTTCGTATGTTGCTTGAAGTTATGATACTTGACGGACAAATACATTCTAAATGTTTGAAATTGTCCTGGTCTTTTAATATAACGTTAGAACCAGGCCGTGGAAAGTAAAAAATTATATAAAAACAAACATAAAAAAGTCCGTCATTATGCCTCGGCTGCCGCATCGTCTGCCCCTCGCATTAGAATATTATGTAAATAAACCAACAGAAAAATATTTTATCTGTGATACGAATCAGACAAGATGTAATTATTAGTGATTAGTGATGTATTGAATAACAGTTTAGAATGTTACCTTAAATTATCGTAAAAATATATCAAAGCAGGTAAATTTAATATGCCAGATTATACAAAGTGCCGTAACGGCACTTGTATAACCTGGAAATTTATCAGTTTCATTTAATATTATTATTGAAAACCGTGTTTCACTAGTCCATATCAAAACTTCGTAAGTATAAAATAAGAATTTTTACTTCCATAAGATGAAAAAGAAATTTAAACAAACTAGTTCGTTGTTATGTCATATAAACACACAAAAAAACGAATATCCTGAGGAATTGATATCCTATATTTTTGGAGCTGGTTAATAAAAAAAAAGGTAAACATTTCACACGTATTATGTGCGTAATATAAAATAATATTTAAAATATCTATAAACCCGTAGACCCTGCAGTTAGAGCTCAAAAAAAATTAATCGTGATGACTTGAATCGTAAGTTTGGCGGGACCCAATTAAATGCCGAGTTTTGATCTGTATATATTTTCAAAAATCTGAGTAAAACTAACAACTTCCCGATTTTTTAAAATTTTCCATTTCCTTAACGGGAACTTAAAATTGTTCTTAATTGCTTTTATGGTGTAGTGATTAATCACTATTTTTAATTAGATGTGTACGTTCATTAATAAGATTACATTAGTATTGACTATTTAATGTGTAGAAATAATTACATAATCCTGGCAGCTATGTCCGTTTGAAATGAATTCTGTTTCTTTTTTAAATAAGATGTAGCCAGTAGCCACAACGTCACTCGCTTATTTAGAGTAAAGTTAACTCGCACTGAAGTTATCTAAAGTTTATGCTGTATTTGTTTCTCTATACACTAATTCGAACGAATTTTAGCTTACTCACAGTTTGTGTCCAGACTATATATATGGCTTATTCTTATCTTAGAATATTAATACGCTGCGCGCTGCCGAGTGGGGTTGGTAATAGTCGTCTCATAATCTAGTACGTATACACTGTCTTCGGTATAGACTTAAAAAACACTATAGTCTAAAAAATGTTCTCGTAAAACATATTTTGGTTTAAGTTAGATTTAACACTTCGCTCTATACGCTAAAGATACGCTACCAAATTCTATAGAAGTCCTTCAAGAGCCATATGATGAGTTATTTGGTACACAATTTAGTGTCTAAACTTAATACAAGTGTATTTTGCCCGAAATATCAGCCAAAATACGTTATTATCTCTACAAACACGCGGAGTTTAATGTCCAATATTTACCAATAAAGGAATGTAATCAGTGTGGTTGTTATAAAGGGTCGGGATGAGGGTCACGGTATCTGAAAATATTTGCTATGGGTTTCCCCACATCCCTCATCCCTAGCGTTGGAGATAGACGAGTGTTTTTTATATCACGCCGCGGGCTCGGAAGTCGGATCCCCTTAATTGAGATATTAGGGATGAAAACAAATACTTATATGCGTAATAGAAATAAGCATTATGTCCGGGCATCATCGTCGCATGTATTTCTGCTGTTCGTCTATTCTTCAAAGGAGTCCGGACCAACATGGGAAATTTTTTGTGAATACAAAAACACCAATAACATTGAAATATTATAAAAACTCAGTTGTACTTCCAGTTCAGGCAGGGACAAGCATTTGTGTGATGAGCATAGATGTTTGTATTTCTGGGTTTGGGTGTTTATTAATTATATAAAAGT